>DWEM01000602.1:0-17849 GCA_018245935.1 Agara belti belti
GGGCGCGCCGGCGTCTCGTAAGCGCGGCCGCCGCCCCAAGCAGCCCGGCGCCACGTCGCGCGGCAAGCCCGGCCGCAAGCCTAAGGTGCCCACACTCAAGATCAAGTTCAGCAAGCGCAAGAGGACCAGCAGTGTATGTGTAATCCCTTTACATATTCACATTACAAGTCTGTCAATCTGCCCTTGTTCCTTGTAGTACACTATGACCCTTTATCTTTTCCATTATGTGAGAACACTCATGTCCAGCTGTGGAGCAATAGAGGGGTTGAAAAAATACTCCCTTATTGAATTCCACTTTTAACTGACTTTCCCATGAATAAAATAATAATTGAATTTTACTCTAAAATTATTTTCTGAGACCGATTTCATACTTAGCACTTGTATATTACAAATGCTCTAAATAACTAAATCATTATTATTTGACAAGTTTTGTTCTGTTGCTGTATTTTTTTTACTTTATTACACACATATTATGTCCTTAGGAAGAAGACCAAGATGGAAGTGCCGGTGCGAATACAGACTCGGATGCAGAATTTGAACAAATGTTAGCCGAGGCAGACACACAACGACCAACCAGTGCCGGAATCGAAGAGCCTGTGCCACAGAAGGAAGAAGACCCTAATCTTCCAGTATGTATAAGTAATATATTATTTCATTTAGACTTCTGGTTAAAAGAAAAAACAAACAAAAATTTTGACTGAATTTGTATACATTTGAACAATAAATTAGTTATGCTAACAACCTCAATCTGGTTGTATCTTATACACTTAAGGACGTTAATTAAAGTGGCTCAAATATAAATAAATCGTTAATGAATTTTTTTCCAGCCACAGCCAAAGAAGAAGGCAAAAACCAAGATTGGTAACAAGAGTAAAAAGAAGAAGAAAATGAAAACCACAAACAAGTTCCCAGACGGTGCTGAGGGGGAACACGAACACCAGGATTATTGTGAGGTATAGACAATGAATTTTTTTTGTGAATCCTATGTTTATGATCTACGGAAAATTACTGTTAAATATTAGTATGTGGTTATCTCATGACTCAAACTTGTCAAACACTTCGAAGTATGGGGATAGATCGCACAGTGCCAATTTTAAAACCACAAAAGTCCTATACAAATCCACATCTGTGATACATAATTTTATTGTATTTATGAACACAAACCTTTTCTACAGAATTAAGAGTGTGTTAATAATACGATAATTACCTGAAATGTGCAGGTGTGTCAACAAGGCGGCGAGATCATTCTATGCGATACTTGCCCACGCGCTTACCACTTGGTGTGCCTGGAGCCCGAGCTCGAGGAGACACCCGAGGGCCGCTGGTCGTGTCCCCACTGCGAGGCCGAGGGCAACCAGGATCAAGACGATGATGACGAGCACCAGGAATTCTGCAGGTTAGGTCAAATGCACACCACTAGAAAGGAAAATAGATATGGTACATATTCTGTTTGCCGTTATGGGTATTCTACTACTGACCCACGAAGATTGAATTATAGCAGTTTCACGTAACAAAGTTATAATGTGACTGAATGGTAGAGTAGGAAGAGATATACCTAGACGTACATACTTCAATCAATCAGTTTAATCAAATCAGAGACATAATTCAACAAGGTCAGGTCAAGAGTACTTTGATGACTGATGAAAGTAAAAGAGGTGTAACAAGTTTGTTGGAACCATAGCTGGTGGAAATTCTTAGTCTCTGCTTACTCTCGTGGGTGTTAGGCGTGACCGCATGTATGTATTAAGACTGCTAAAATGTCAACAATATAATGAGTGTTATATAATAATAAGGTTGCTATTTATAAATCCTGTGAAATCAGATGGACATTTATGCTGCATATAAATTACCCATCTCGTGAAGCTTTTCTTTTATTGTATGTATATGTTATAATGCATTTGTCTAAAATTCCAATAGGATTTGCAAGGACGGTGGTGAGCTGTTATGTTGCGATTCATGTCCGTCGGCCTATCATCGCTTTTGTCTAAACCCACCGCTCGAGGAAGTGCCCGATGGGGAGTGGAAGTGTCCGAGATGTAGTGTAAGTACAATGCTACAACTGTACTCCACGGCTTTATCGCTATTCTTACTGCCTCGGCCGCTATCCTTATAAAACATTTACCATTATCTATACAAATAAATAAAATTGCAGTGTCCGTCTGTAATATTAAAATAACCGCTGTTTACTAAATGCATATGTACGTATACCCAGTACATATGCCAAAATTTTGTTTTACAACTTTCGCCTGTCTGTCTGTTTGTTCATTCCGGCTAATCTCTGGAACGGCTGAAACGATTTTGACTTTCACTGACAGATAGCCGATGTGACAAGGAGTAACTTTGGCTACTTTTAGTTCAATTTAAATTCAAATGCAGACGAAGTCGAAGTTGGCAGGTTTTTGTTACACACAACTTTGTTCATTTCAGTGTCCTCCCCTGGACGGCAAGGTGGCCAAGATCTTGACGTGGCGGTGGAAAGAGCAGTCGGGCAAGTCGAAAGCGCCGCGTTCTAGGGAATTTTTTGTCAAATGGCACGAGCGGTCGTACTGGCACTGCAGCTGGATCTCCGAAATACAGGTCATTCAGTATTCATTTGTTACATTGGCAGTTGATACATATTGTAACAGTCAACTGTTGAACAACTGTTAAAAACCTTTACTGGTCTCGTGCTGGAGTGTTTAGAGACACACTCCAAAACTGGAGGTTATGGGCTTGCTTTCCATACAGAACACACATTTGTGTGATGAGCGCATTTATTTTTTCTGTGTCTGGTCGTAATAAAAATATCTATGTAAGTATTGTATTGTATGTATATATGTATGTTAATCAGCTGTCTGGTTACCATAACACAGGCATTCAATTGCCTAATTTGGAATCGGATAGCGTGTGTGGAATTGTTCCCAATTATGTTATGTTATAAATAATTCTAATATTTGCTATCGAGTTATCTAAATATCCACATTCATACACAATAGCTCTGGATAGTTAGATAAGATACTTAGCAATTAGGTGAGTGAAGTTAAAGTATGCAATGCTTCAATAAAGTTATGCGCGTTTCAGTTGGACGTGTTTCACCCGTTGATGTACCGCTACTACATGCGTAAGTCGGATCCCGAGGAACCACCCAAGCTGGACGAGCCTATAGAGGAGCGCGAGAGTCGGAAGCGACTCAAGAACAAGCATCATCAGGACCAGGACCCCGATGAGAAAGCTTTAGAAGATAAATATTATAGGTAACTCCTATAATTATTTTCATGTGTAATAGAATTTGAATCTGCACTACTGTTACTAGCTTGATAACTTCCTTAAACTTCGAAACAAATTGTATTGAAATATCATCAGAACTACCTGTACCTGCCATGCAATTCCTGTATATTTTTATGTGATGTCAAGGTTTCTAATGATGAGTATTGAACCTGCACAATCTTTCTTTTGCTGTTCTCTATTGGTAGAACACCATTATTAATGTGTTCCTGAAATATTTCCACTTCAGATACGGCGTGAAACCGGAGTGGCTGATCGTGCACCGCGTCATCAACCACCGCACGTCGCGCGACGGCACCACGTACTACCTGGTGAAGTGGCGCGACCTGTCCTATGACCAGGCCACCTGGGAGTCCGAGCACGAGGACATCGCCGGGCTCAAGGCCGCCATCGAATATTATCAGGTGATAATTAGAAGAGTTTAAGTTGAACAATTTTGTGCAATCTTTAATTAATGTTAGGCGAATCGGAAATAGCGAGGGAAGTGGTCGGGGGAGAGCTGTTGAGCAATCTTGAGCATCCTTCCATTACATTGGAGTTATAGAGTTTGTGATGTGTAACTTAATGAGTTTCATGAATTAAACTATTGTTTACAGGATATGCGGGCTTACGTCACTTCAGAAGGTAAAACTAAGGGAAGCAAGGGTAAGAAGACGGGCCGCAAGAACAAAAATAAGGATATTATAGACGACGACGAGAGCAGCAGTGGCTTACAGATGAAACCTAGAAAATACAATCCACCGGCAGATCGGCCCACTACGAACTTGAATAAAAAATACGAAGACCAACCACCGTTCGTTTACGAAACTGGAATGCAGCTGCACCCGTATCAGTTGGAGGGTCTCAATTGGCTGCGGTACTCCTGGGGACAAGGCATCGATACAATTCTAGCCGATGAGATGGGTCTCGGAAAAACCATCCAAACGGTCACATTCCTGTATTCACTATTCAAGGAAGGTCATTGCAAAGGTCCATTTTTAGTCTCGGTCCCCCTCTCTACTATCATAAATTGGGAGAGAGAATTCGAACTGTGGGCGCCCGATTTGTACTGCATTACGTATGTTGGTGACAAGGACTCCAGAGCGGTCATAAGAGAGAACGAACTGACTTTTGACGACGGAGGCAACAGAGGCGGTCGACCTTCGAAAATAAAGTCCCAAGTGAAATTCAATGTGCTTCTTACGTCATATGAGTTGATTTCTATTGACTCCACTTGCTTAGGTTCAATAGAATGGGCGGTGTTAGTCGTAGACGAAGCGCATAGATTAAAGAGTAATCAATCGAAATTCTTCAGGTTACTCGCCAGCTATCACATCAATTATAAATTGCTTTTGACTGGCACACCCCTACAGAACAATCTCGAGGAGTTATTCCATCTTCTCAATTTCTTGAACAAGGATAAGTTTAATGATCTCGCTGCTTTCCAAAACGAATTCGCCGATGTCTCGAAGGAGGAACAAGTTAAAAGGTTACATGAAATGTTGGGACCGCACATGCTGCGGCGTCTGAAGGCCGACGTACTCAAAAATATGCCTACCAAATCGGAGTTTATCGTTCGTGTTGAACTGTCGCCTATGCAGAAGAAGTATTATAAGTATATATTGACGAGAAATTACGAGGCTCTCAATCCTAAGAGCGGCGGTCAGACGGTTTCGTTGCTCAACGTCATGATGGACTTGAAGAAGTGCTGTAACCATCCGTATTTGTTCCATGTGGCCGCGGAGGAAGCTCCGCTAGGTCCGCATGGAAATTACGAGACGCAGGCCTTGATAAAGGCCTCCGGGAAACTCGTTTTAATGTCTAAAATGTTGAAGCAGCTCAAAGAACAAGGTCACAGAGTTCTAATATTTTCACAAATGACAAAAATGTTGGACATCCTCGAGGATTTCTTGGAAGGAGAGGGTTATAAATATGAGAGGATCGACGGTGGTATTACTGGTACAATACGTCAAGAAGCTATCGATAGGTTTAATGCACCGGGAGCTCAACAATTTGTCTTCTTATTGTCTACAAGAGCTGGTGGTCTAGGTATTAACTTGGCGACCGCGGATACGGTTATCATATACGACTCTGACTGGAATCCTCACAACGACATTCAGGCGTTTTCGCGGGCGCATCGTATCGGTCAAGCTAATAAAGTAATGATTTACCGTTTTGTAACTCGCAACAGTGTAGAAGAGAGAGTTACACAGGTCGCAAAAAGAAAGATGATGTTGACTCATCTGGTTGTACGTCCGGGTATGGGTGGAAAAGGTGCGAATTTCACAAAGCAAGAATTGGATGACATTTTGAGATTCGGTACCGAAGAACTGTTCAAAGAGGAGGAAGGTAAGGAAGAAGCCATACATTATGACGATAAGGCTGTCGGTGAATTACTAGATAGATCTAAAGAGGGTATAGAGCAAAAGGAATCTTGGGCCAACGAATATCTCAGTTCATTCAAAGTCGCCAGTTATTCCACGAAGGAAGGCGATGGTGAGGAGGAGGTCGATACCGAGATCATTAAACAGGAAGCGGAAAATACAGATCCCGCTTACTGGATTAAATTGCTCAGGCACCATTATGAACAACATCAAGAAGATCAGGCTAGAACACTCGGCAAAGGCAAAAGAGTACGTAAGCAGGTCAATTACAACGACGGTAGTGTTGCACAAACTGAAAACAGAGAAGACTCGACTTGGCAAGAGAACGGTTCGGATTACAATTCTGATTTCTCACAAGGCAGCGAGGATGACAAAGAAGACGATGATTTCGATGAGAAGAACGATAATGGCGATCTTCTCAGTCGGAGGAGCAAAAGGCGTCTCGAGAGACGTGAAGAGCGAGATAGGCCGCTGCCGCCTCTTCTCGCCAGGGTCGGTGGTAACATGGAAGTCCTCGGTTTTAATGCTAGGCAAAGGAAGTCGTTCCTCAACGCGATCATGCGGTACGGCATGCCACCTCAGGACGCGTTCAATTCGCAATGGTTAGTGAGGGATCTTCGCGGAAAATCGGAACGGAACTTTAAAGCATACGTCTCTCTGTTCATGCGGCATCTCTGTGAACCCGGTGCCGATAACGCGGAAACGTTCGCTGATGGCGTACCCAGGGAGGGACTCTCTAGGCAACATGTTCTTACGCGAATCGGTGTAATGAGTCTAATCAGAAAGAAAGTACAGGAATTCGAACACATCAATGGCTATTATAGTATGCCAGAGTTGATACGTAAGCCAGTAGAACCAGTGAAGATAGCGGGTGCGGCCGGAGAGAGCGCTGCACCTAGTCCCGCGCCTTCCACGGCGACTCCCATTACATCGGCCGCACCCTCGCCCGCTCCCACTCAAGCTACCCAAGCATCCGGGCAAGCGGCAACACCCGGTGGATCCGAGAAGGATGAAAAAGAGGAAATAAAGGATGAGAAACCTGAAAGCAAAGATATCAAAGATGAACCCATGGACACCAGTGATATTAAGGAAGAGAAAGAAAAATCGGAAGAAAAGGAGGCTCCCAAGGAAGTTAAGGAAGAAAAGGAGGCCGAGCGGCGGATGTCTGTCGACGACGAACCTCCGAAGGACGATGAGAAATCGGACGAGAAGAAGCCCGAGGAGAAAGATGTCGAAAAAATTAAAGAAGAGGTTAAGGAAGAAACGGACAAGAAGGATGATGTAAAGAGCGAAAAAGCGGATTCAGAAGGTTCGGAGAAGCCCAAAGACGAAAAGAAGGACGACGACGACGACGATGTCGTGCTAGTCAAGGAGGAGGACGATCTCAAGGTCGAACGGCGCAAGTTCATGTTCAACATTGCCGACGGCGGGTTCACGGAGCTGCACACGTTGTGGATCAACGAGGAACGCGCGGCCGCGCCCGGCAGGGAGTACGAGATCTGGCACCGGCGACACGACTACTGGCTGCTGGCCGGCATCGTGACGCACGGCTACGGGCGCTGGCAGGACATTCAGAACGATCTGCGGTTCGCTATTATCAACGAGCCGTTCAAAATGGACGTCGGCAAGGGCAACTTCCTTGAGATCAAGAACAAGTTTCTGGCGCGGCGTTTCAAGGTAACGTTTATCACAATATTTTATATTATATTGTTGGTTTTGTTGCAAAATATTTTTTACTCTTTAAATTATCGTTCATTGGCCATAAGTTTTTCATCAATAGACTGAACCGCTCGACCGATTGCAATGAAATTTGCTGTGGGGAAGAGGGCAACACCGCGAGACACGGCTGATTAATAATAATTCAATGTATTTCGTGTCCCTCTTTTAGTTGCTAGAGCAAGCACTGGTGATCGAGGAGCAGCTGCGGCGCGCGGCGTACCTGAACCTGACACAGGACCCCAACCACCCGGCCATGTCGCTGAACGCGCGCTTCGCTGAGGTGGAGTGCCTGGCCGAGTCGCACCAGCATCTCAGCAAGGAGTCGCTCGCCGGCAACAAGCCCGCCAACGCTGTGCTGCATAAGGTGCGTGGACAGTGCTGCAGGTGTCCATGGGCCGCAGCGGCCGCTTGTGACCGCTGCCCGGTCTATTGCTACTGTATGTACATCTATCAAATGTTTAGAAAAGGTATGATTTGACGATTTGTCCGGTTGCAGGTGTTGAACCAGCTGGAGGAGCTGCTGTCGGACATGAAGTCGGACGTGTCGCGGCTGCCGGCCACGCTGGCGCGCATCCCGCCCGTGGCGCAGCGCCTGCAGATGTCGGAGCGGTCCATCCTATCGCGCCTCGCCGCCACCGCCGGCAACCCCGCGCCCAACGGTACTCTCGCACGCTTACACTTGTCTTTCGGCCATGACTGGCAGTCGTGCTACCGTATTGAATGATATACATTACCAACCACATGGTTACTTCGGTATAGCGTGCAGGTAGCATAATAATAATAATAATTAGTAATATTCCGTATTCTTATCGGTTAGAAATGTGAAATTTAGTAACGTAATATTTGTGACGTGTTCAGCCGCGATGCCGCAGTTCCCGAGCGGGTTCCAGACGGGCGGCTCGCTGCCGGGCTTCTCGCCGGCCGCCAGCGCCGCCGCCAACTTCTCGAACTTCCGCCCGCAGTACTCCGTGCCCGGGCAGCCCGCCGCCGCCGCCTCATCCAATGTAAATAAATCAAATGATTTCCTTAGTTTCAGAAGTGAATTCTTCTGACTGTTTAGGACTGTACTTATTTAGACATAACGATAGCAGAACTAGAAAACTTAATATAATTACATTCTTTTTAAATTAGGAATATTAATATTTTCCGTATTTTCTTTTCAGAAATCATAAGCCCGCGTAATTTATACACCGCTATTAAATTTGACAAGCGTGCTGGTGAGTTTTTCTATAAAAATAATTTTCTTTTAATAACCAATTAATGTATACCATAAAATCAGAAAAATGTATTAATTATATTCGTATTTTTCCAGAGTGGCCGCATAGATCAATATTTTAGATGTAAGCTTTCCAAGATTCCTGTTCCACCTTGGGTTTGAAGTGATAATTAGTGATTAGTGCAGTTATGTTAGGTAACATAATATTACGTCATATTAAACAGAACTCTCACAATATTATTTATTTCATCCTGATCTGTATGAATCTTGCTCTATCGTGTAAGTGATTGTGGACTTATGAAACCTTTATTTTTAATTTACCAAAAATGAAAATTGAATAAATCATACAATTAAGTGAACATGTGTTTTGTTTTATAAAATGATTCCTCTTGTCACCATGTCACAGGCTAGACTGCAAAAAAATTTCGCGACGCTCAAATAATAAACATTTACATTTTTTATGAAAATTGCATCTTTCATTTTACAGTATAATTATTATTCTAACCCATTGTAGATATATATCTGTAGATATCTATCTGTAGATATCTATCTGTATTGTAGATATATACTGGCTGTTACGTGATCACATACAGAGCCGTTTTAAAATAATTTGTAGTTTTTCATGTCAAATATATTAAACTTGATTCATATACACAATCTTTATTGGATTGCATTTCATTATATTACTGTTTTGTGGATTCATATTTGATTGAAATGTCAATGAGTTTCGCCTTTTGGTCCTAGAATGGCGGTTCAGAGAAGGAGCCTGGGACTCCCTCGCCATCCTCTTCCCAAGTGGTCTGGTGATATGAGAATGATAGCAGGATTAAAAAGACCAAGGTCTGGCTGAAATGACTATAATTTGATAATAAAAGACGAAATATAAGAAAATAGTATGTTTATTCCATGATTTATTGGCTAACAAATGCATATGGACATAAAACGATCACAGAATATCACCACGTATAAGTGTCATCTTCGGTATTGTATTTTACACTTTCCAAGGTTTTGACTAAACCGGGGTCGGCCGAGCAGAAATGTTGCAACATTTCCTCGCTTATTCCACAATCAGATAAATTTTCTTTATTGAACGCTTTGGTAAAATGATTAGGCTCGTTCGCTTTCGAAGATTCCTCTGAAAAAAGTGTGACGTTAGAAACAATGTTGTTTTCGTAATTCCATATCTGTTTCATTGCTAATTGTTTTACTATTTAATATCTTCTCAAGTGGTAGATTGCTATTGAAGAATCCATAAGGATAATCAATGAGCAATTTAGTCTTTCAATTAGTTTGTAAGAGTATTACGCTAGCTAGACTCAATTATAATTATTTCATCTACATCTGGACATAGAGTACAAGTATTTTAGAGAGAACGCAAGATACATTACACTCTTTAAATAAATATTCTGATGTTACTTATTAACCTTCGGCGATATTATTGGCGGCCCACGAGAACGCCAGCGTGGGCTCGTGCTGCGCGAACGTCGCGCTGAACTGCGCGCTGGTACTCGTTTTTAGAACGTTAAACAGGGAATGGACGGTTGTGGGTAGAATTGGACCCTTGAGTTCGATGGAGTAATACTTCTTGCTGTCAGAGTATATAACGTTCTCTCGAACCTGTAAAAAGTCAATTGACAATTGTCTCGGCAACTTGAACAAGAAAATTAATTTCTATTTAATTTATTTCGACGTACGATGATGATGTTATAATTACGAAAAACTTATAATTCGAATTGTGTAAATTGGCCAAATAATGTGAGCAACTTTCTTCGGTTTGAATGTCGCTTAAAACTAATTTATATAATATAAATAATAATAGCTCAATAGTAACATATAGATGTAATAGAGTACCTTGAGAGACTGCAGCGTGCCGCCGTGGAAGGCGGTGGGCGCCAGCAGCGTGGGCGGCACGCCGGCGCTGGGCCCGCTGGGGCTCACCAGCGACTTGCAGTTGAGCAGGAAGTTGAACAGCGCCTGCGCGTCCGGCCCGCGCGCGCACACCAGCGACTGCGCCGCGCGGTCCGGCGCGCCCTCCGCGCGCTGCGCCAGCCGCGCCTGAGCCGCGCGACACGTCATCAGATTATCATCATTGTCAACCCTTTGGTCGCCTCCACCCCTAGGCGGAGTGACGTTAAATATAGACGTTTTTAAAACTGCCACTCTGAATTTAAAAAAAAAATCCTAGGACCTAATCCTTAAAAATGCGCAAATCATGCAACTAAGACGTTGCAGATAAATGCAATTCGGAGATAAAAATTCTTATGTGGCGCGGTCTACCTGCGCGTAGTTAATTTTCCTGATGGCCTCTGTCTCCAGGCCGAGCTGTGACAGGAACTGGTCCGGGTCCTCCTCGTCCCCGGAGCCCTTCTGGTCCGACTTGCAGCCGTCCATGGTGTCGTAGCAGCTGTCGAAAGACGAATTCTTGCCGCGCTCCTCGTCAGACGCATTTAGCTTTTTCTTGTACTCGGTGCGCAGGGGCATCGTGAATTCTACGTCTATGAAAAAAAAACTGTTAAAAACGGATGACTATTTTTACTAGCTGAAGTACCGTTCCGTTTCTGTTTTGTCAAAACATAGTGAATACTACTGGAAATTATTTAATTCCTGTATAATAGATACATGAAACAAGCTGACGAAACGCTAATATTTAAATATATAATTTATGCAACACAGCTGATTATATTTTCATGAAACCGTTTTAACAGATAACAAAAACACAACAGATAACCGGGCGGCGTCGCCAGTTTAACAAGCTCGCCACTAGATGGCGCTACTAGTGGTTTTATGTTCATCACTGACCCGTGGAATCCGTGCGAATGTTAATAATAGACATAGCGTACCTTCCTGCTTCAGTGTCTGCCGGAAGCCTCTGGTGGTGGGCACGACTAGCGCGCATATATCCGACACGCCGCAGAGCCCGGCCGCGCGGAACAGACACGTGAACGTGTTCGCGCACACGTAGAAGTACGGGCAGTGGAGCGCCCGCAACAACTGCAATACAGACGTCCAACTTTACACAATGATAAACAAAATTTATATGAATAACAATAATATCTTGACACTACACGCACAGCTATTCAATATCTGATTGGGGAGAGTCGATGTTATTTCAGGAGCTCCATATCCATAATAGGATTATTTGCTACACGTTTATGTTGTATGTGGTATTTTATACTGTATATTTAAATATCAATCCATGTAAAGGTAAACGGTTAAGGAAAATATTGTCCTGTCGTGGGTTCGATTCCCACCCAGGATAAATATTTGTGTGATGAGCACATTTGGTTTTTCTGTGACTGGGCGTAATAAAAATATGTGTATTATGCCGATAGCCGAGTGTGGAATTGTTCCTGAATTTGATTATTAACGATAAAATGTTTAAAAAAAATACCTGGAACAGTGATCTGAAGCTCTCAGTCCACTCCCTCAGCAATGCCCCTCTGACTTCCTCATTGGTGGCCATGAAGTGACTGGTGGCGGCCACTTTCCCGGAGCCGCGCGGGTACAGACTGAGCCAGGGCAGGTGAGGGTGCTGCCAGTACATGCAGGTCTGGTGAAAGCGCGCCCGCGGCGACGTGTCGAGGGTCGGCGAGGTGGTTGTGTCTATGCAGCGGACAAATCTAGTGTAACACATGTCAGCCGTTGAATGGTCGTACACTGTATCTGATGTAGAACAGTTGCTTTCTTATTTAATGCAATAATATTATACGTACTGATATATCAATACATCAATATAATTGATTCTAAGTCAAATATGAACATCTACATAAGTTTTATTCTATAACAATTCCATTTTGTGTAATGTTAAAGATGGCAAGACGAAAGTGAGAAAGCACTCTTTTCCTTATTACATATATTTTCACTAAATCTTTTATATATAATTAAATCATTATGTCTGGCACTAGGTGCTTTCAGCCTATTGTGTTAGGGACCCGCCGTTATAGTACAATGATAATTAATTAGTATAGTAGTTGTGAATTTGGAAACTTTTTAATCGTACAGATGGAAAAATGTCTGGTTACTTATAGGACTACAAGAGTGCTATTTATTTACCCAGTAATCCCTGATGCTTCCTCGCTGGCCTTCAGTTTCGCGGTCCATGCAAATGGCTTCGGCGACATCAGTCTAAGCTTTGTCTTCAATGCCCAGTCTATAGTCAAATGTTTGTATTTCTTTTCCGCCGGTTGCTATAACACAGTTTATCTGTAGTGTTATCAGTATGGTATTAAGCTCACAATCAATAAGTGTTATTTATTTATACTCTTTATAAGACAAAAAGTTACAATGGGAAAATTAATGCCACATGGCGCTTTCCAACAATCAACCCTGGGTGGATGAGGAGAATTTATTGCATATTACAAACATTACATTTTAATAAGCAGTTTCGTAAAATAAAATGGATACTTTAATGAATGTTTCCAGTGACATTGTATGGGTAGGAAAATATATTTATTATCCTATCTAAACTTAGAACAGTTGAAAATTGGATTCTATTTTAGGGTCTTGTTAATTCCGCTAATTTCACATTATATCATTATGTGTATTATCAGGACTGTAGTTCCGTATTCAATCAAAATCCGCAAAGTAGTGTACAATGCGCTGTGGCTAATACAAGTTATACCTACAGTTTCCACTGAATGTTCCGCCGTATATTTCTGCAAGAGATTGGAGAAAGTAGACAACTTTTCTTCTTCAATTTTCACTTCGGGTTTCTCCTGTACTTTGGTGGGTATATTGAGCAACGCAAACAGGGTTTTGTCACTTGATTCCTCGGGAAGTGGTACGTCTAATTTGATTTTCTTGTTTTCTTGACTGTTATTTCTGTAAATGTTTAGTGTTTTAATATGCATAAACCAGTATAAATCTTTTTTTGTATTACAGTCTGTTTGTAATTTATATGATACATTGAGGCAAGCATGTCTAAGTTTTTTTATACGAGTTATTAAAAAATAATCCAGTACTTGGCTGCAATGTAGTTGGATGGTAAGTAATGAAAATATCTGTGCAGTAGTACTCTTTTTCTAGTAGAATTAAGTTTCATATGTTGGGGAGAGCCAGTGGCATATCATATAATTTGAATTGAGGTACAGAATAAATTCACATTTACCACATGTAATATTTGTCTTGCATGGGAATTGAACTCACAACCACAAGCTCGTTAGTTACCTTTACTGACCACCGTACCAATAGGCCAGTTAAAGCCATAAAGGGAGAAACATCAGAATATAGGAAGGTTTTGCAGCACTTACTTGGAAAATGGATTTTTTCTTTTATCTCCATTTAGAATCCTGGAGAAGTCGAGTTCTACATTGGGTGGATTAGGTGTTTCCTCACTTGTGGAGCTTAGTGGTGCTTTCATGCGTTGCTATGTAGTTAGACATAAAAACATATGTTTATTAAGGAGTTTTAGATCTCACAACGTACTAAAACTATACCTGTTACTATGTTGGATAAATCTGGGACATTTATAAATTACCTTTTTTTAATATGAACTAAAATAGATGGGGTTTTTCTGTCATGAAGATATTTATTTCATATAAGTAATAGGAACAGGTAATATTGGATCATTTTCGAAGTTTAATTACAGCACTGACAATTAATTACAGGAAGCTGTTGTTTCCAACCATGATAAACAAACTTACTTGTAACGCTTTCATACGTTTTTTTAACTTGTGCAGTTGCATAACTTCGTTCGGAGTTTTCCATGGCGACGGTGGGGTCATGACGTTATAATAAGTAAAATTTTAATACAAAAAAGTTACTCAACAATATAAAAATCCAAGTTCATTAGTTCATTATCAACTTTTGTTTACGCTACTCCCCACCAAAACGTAATCTCGGAAACATATCAAAGCAAACTTAACTGTCAAAACTGTCACTGTAATGTTACTAAATGCACAGATGCACTACTTTACTACATAGTTATCTGCAATTTTTATATTATTTGAAACAACAAAGCTATTTTACTTTAATTTCATTTTATATTCCACGTAACGGTACTGATGAGTTTTATAAAATTGCGTACCATTGCGTCTATTTTGTTGATATTTATTTTAATTAAAATCATAATAAGTGATTTTTAGTGGTTCCTTGCATTTGAACCTTAGATATTAGTTAGCCGTTGGGCAATGAAACGGTCATATAACATGAAATGTTTAAAACGAACGAATTAATGGTCAGTATACATTTCGTTGCTGCATAGCAGTAAGACCAGTCACAAGGAGGTGTTGTGGACCAAATGCTTCTAGCGAAGTTGTTTTTGCTTCGTAGTAAGACTTAGAAGGTATTTTGAATAAGATGTGATTTTATATACCGGTAATTTGAATATATTTAGAAATTAAGGATTTTTTACTGAAACAGACAGATAATTTAAAAGAATAAAACAAATGTAACTGTTCCAAATTCAAATATAAAATCCCCATAAGAATATATAATATGGTAGTCCTTCATTGGACATAGGTTTCTGAAGTAAAATGATTCATACATTATAGTCGTAATCTACGTGCTGCGTTTGTTTGTATAAGAAGAATGCAAAGAAACAACAGAATATGAAATGAGGCAAATCCGCCATCGGGTTCGTGTACCCTTCTTCCTCCTTTCCTATCAACTGCATCTTTGACTGAGGCTTGTTTTAATTTACACCGTAATAGGTACCGGTTTTTTTACCATGAAACAATATATAAAAAAAAATGCTAATGTGATCGACCTAAAAACCAAAATCTAAAATCCAAAATCCAAAAATATTTGACTTTTCGGAAATCAATCAATCTTGGTTTAAGGAAAGCAGGCAAGTAGCGCTTTCTATATTAGGGTCACTTAGGACCTTCCATTGCAATTTCTAATGCAACTTTATATACCTATTTTTAAATTCCCTTCTATTTTCATAAAATATATCATGTTAGTGATAACTACCTAGCTATATGATAATCTAAAACGATTTGTTTTATGCAATACGAGTGTTAAAATGAAAAGCTGGGCGTCAAAAGGTTTTCGAAAAGCTCACTAAGCAATTTAAATAAATCTTAAAAAATTAAAAAAATGTGTCAAAGGTGGTTTAAACTTATTAAAAAAATATATAATTTCTAATGAAAAAGATATTCTGTTCTATTAATTATATATAAGCGGAAGTAATATATAAAAGAACCATTATATCTTCTAATGTTAATTGGCATCTGTTCTATATTTAAAAATGTATTCGTTTACCAAACGGATTAGCCAATTTATTCATAACCTTTAAGGTGAATAACCAGAATATTTGACTATTACCACGCTAATTATATACAGATAAACAGGTGATAACTTTTTAATATCGGTTCTGACAGCGTCGCGAATGGAAGGTAAGTATGAGATAAAGATGCTATTTTAGTCTATTTTAACGAGGTCATAAGAATGTGGCATGTAAGTAACAAAGCATAGAGGAGTGTAAAACGTCACTGAACCCATTTTGGATGTATGCGTAATTTAATTAGTTTAAACGTGGGCAACTAACGCAACTGACCACCACGTCCACGACTCGCGTCGTGTCTGTCGTTTTGTTTTATAAAACTATGATTCATCTTAATATAGTAAGACTTAACCGAATTGGTATTTGATAATAGATTATCAAACGCATTAATTTTTAAACGACATAGAAGTTCCTCTCAAATAAATGAAAACGTATAGTTAAAACTTAACCAACATATTACTATTTGCAGAAGGCTGTATAGATAACGCTATGAGTTTTATGGCTGAAGAGATAAAAGCTTAAAGCTTGAAACAACTTTTATTTAGTAGCTAGTCGTAAACGAAAAATGTGAATTATAAATAAAGTTTCAAGTGAACGAGAGAATCAATTCGTTTCAGTCTGTTCAAAACCGGCGAAGATCGCTACTCGCCAGGACGCGAAGCGATGACCTATCAAATCTCAGTTACATGTTTCTCCCGCGCTTGGCCGCGGCAGTCACACGCTCTCGCTCCACCGCGAGAATATCCGTGCCATACGTCACTTGCTAAATTAAAAAAATAAAGAACAAAGGGCGCCAAATATGTTTTGTTAAGACGGAACGAACGATTTAATTTATTCGTAATTGACAAAAATGTAAAACGAACTTTTTTAATTGGATTTATAACATATTTTCCATTTAGAATGTGAAGTTGTTTATTTTGAAAAAAAAATGATCGTAAGTGACTGTTTCATTTTTCTTCAGAGACGCGTTTTTTTGGTAAGTCTGAAAAAATTGTATATGTTATAATAAAATGAAAACAGTGTAAAGGTAGGTACCTACTTAAAGAAATGCATCCGATTGTAATTCAATTTAGTTTAATACTTGAGCATTTCGTTTGTTCCCTGAAATAAATCTCATATAATTTTAGACCTTTTAATTACCCTCAATTTCGTGCGTGCCGTAACATTGCGTGAATTTCGAAATCACTTTGCCTTTTGTAAAGTTCCAAGAACCCATGATGTCAACTTGATTGTGTGTTTTAGTAATTTTTATATACATTACGTCATTACTTTAGAATTTCATATAAGTTATGCGTTATACAAATGCAATGGAGAACGAATTATTGCGTGATGACGAGAGTTTACAATATAACGTGCCGTTTATACTGTTCGTGAATCATAGTTTTGTTGCATTCTGTGTAGAAAGAAATTGGCGCGACAAGAATGTTCGAACGATATGAATTTAATTTGTAGTTTTTCAAAGTTACCTGCTCATTCTGCGAAAAAGGACTCCAAAATTTTTTTCTACTCATGTATAACCAGCCAGTTACTAAACATTGTATAGTATTTATTTTTATTGTATTAAGTTTGAAAAAGGACGAAGTAGAATACGAAGAAGTTTAAATTTTCGTTCTATAATACAATTACTTTAGAAAATTGCAAATCTTTTTTTCTCTTTATTTATTTTTACAGTACGTACTCTGCCAAATGTTTCCGATTAAATTTAATAATGCATACAGGGTTTTGTGACAACAATGTGTTAATTGTAATAAATGTTTGTTTATTCAATAGAGGCGTCCCTGTGTGGTAATGTTAGTGCCTAATTTACAATAATCGAGATCATTGAACTCTATACTATATAATTGCTGTTATTTTTTAGCTTAGTTGATACACATGGGTGGTGTCGGGTAACAGACTAATTGTTATAAGGAGGGAAAAATCTTAGGCGCGCTGTGAACTTTTAAACTCACCTAAAATGACGCTTCAGATTTGTGTTACACGTGTTTTCACCACCTATTCCATTGTGGGACTTAAACGTAACTGGTGAAATGTGGGGGTGTACTATACACTCCTCTGCCTACCC
>DWEM01000603.1:0-17843 GCA_018245935.1 Agara belti belti
TTTCATACTCCTCCGTCCGCGCGATTTTCGTAAAAAGGGATCATAAGTTTTCGCTTCACGTATTAATATATAGATAACGACGATAGATTACAAAATCTGTTTTCTGACCTGCTTTCTTTAGGAATGCTGTGATCATTTCGTTGTCAGTTTTCTGCTCTTTGTGAAATTTGTCACATTGTTCAGGTTTATGCCGTAGGCTTATGTAATAGTAAGAATTAAAAATGTACTGCAATGTTCTCATACACAACTGATTCTATAAGAGACAAAAACTGTGCTGTGATCACCAAATACCTGATGAACTACATAAATAAATGTCTAAATATGTATTTAGACATTTATTTATGTATGTACTTATGTAAAGTACTTGCATCCAGACATAACAAAACCTCGTGGTCATCACACCAACATCTGTCCTGAATAGAAATTGAATTCCCAACATTAACCCCCGCCAGTGGTTAGTGTCACTAGAATACTTTTAAAATTGAAACTCGACAAAAGGTAGGCTCAATATGCCATGGCGATAATTTGTTTACTGCGTATTTTGTTCATTTATTTATGTGCGCTTAATTTGAACTTGGAGGATTGCAAAGGGTAAAGTGAATGCTGCATTACATTCTTCTGTATGATTGGACTTATGAACTGTGATAATTTGTTCTGATAAATATACAAGTCCTAAACAGTCCGATTGCTGAAGTGCTGAACACTACAGAAATAAAGATTGTTAAACCAGAGCATTATCATAGTGAAAATGAAGAATGATTGTAGAATTAATCATTTAAAACAATTAAGCCGAATTGAGCTATTACTATAAGATTGACTATAATTTATGTAAACCATAGACAAAGGGATGCAAATAATGATATAGCATATAAATTATAAATCTATATTACATGATAATATTATTTTATCTACTACAATGTACAATAAAAATTATTAGTAAATAAAATACAATATACTGTAACAAATTAAACATATTGGTAGTCCACATATCATATAAAGAGGTGACTAATAATATTAATCTACAATTTATTAGACATGTTTCCTTTTAATAGACATGTAATCTTTAATTGGTATGTTAAATCATTATCGGTGCCTAAATCTTAAATGAAAACATTAGTATACAACATTTTCCCTCAACAATATCCACAAAACAATCGAAATAGCAATAATGGAAAGCATTAAAATTTTAATTCCTAGAGATACTTAATTCAATTTAATAAACTTGAACAAAAAAAAGCAATCACTCGGACTTGCTTTTAACAGTGTAGAGGATTTGGTTTGTTTGATGAATCAGGTAGAGTGCACTTACAAACACAGCGTTGGCTCTGAAATATAAGAAAAGAAACATCAACAAGTAATTCTATCCAACAATTAGAGTATCTAATTGAACATGATTAGTTAATTTCACCAAAGTAATGTTATAAGGTCTAATTATTAATCTATTACTCTTTATATTTCAATAAGTTTTTTACCACAATATCCGGCAACCGATTATAATACAGTATAATTAGTATGCAAAGATATAAAAACCCATTTCAAATTCTCATTGATTGGAGTACAGTTTCTCTGCATAGCAATTTACATTGAAAAGTGTCTAAGATAAAAGATAACAGAAGCTACAAAAAGTTAAGATCTGATGTTTAAGAATGTTGAATTATTAAAATTAGTAATGTGACACTTACTGTCCCTCTTTAAAATACTCCTTTAGAGTGTTAGAAAACCGTTTTGAATATTTGACAAATTCTCTTTTCCTCTGTTCCAATGCCTGCTTCCCAGGCCCAGGAGTGTACGTAGATACCTCATTCACAGCATCTAGCAGTTTTTTGATTGCTGAAGCTATTTCTCTGCAGAAACCGAGATTATTGGCACATTAATTTCAAATTTCTGTAACTAAGTAACTTTACACTAATACACTAGACAACATCATTCATACCACAGTATTAATCATCAGTTGTTTTGTGAATCGATTGCAGCAATTTATAAACTTGTGGTATAATTAATTTAAGTTAACATACTTAATTGTCTCCAAAAAAGTTTTTCTATCAGTAATTTCATCGGGTATTCTGCTCAAGATCTTTTTTAAAGCTGTAGATTTCTTATTCAATTCCTGGAATGCCTCCTCTGATCTGTTCAATCTTAAGTCAGCACCTGCACATAACGACATGATACATATTTAGTTTCAAGAATATGTGTATGAAAAAATAATATCTGGACAAACTGTCCCTATAAAAAACCATAAATCAACAAAATTCTTTAATATCAATAATATAAATCCGCACTAGAATTTTCTGCCACAAAATGGTATCTAAAAATGCAACTAATAGTAAGGTGAACCAAATGATCAAATCGCTAAAGAATGCATAGCACAATTTACACCAATCATCATTGGTTCAACCAATCAACAGTCTCTTACAACATAAAAATTTTAATTTAATCGATATTGAAGTATTACAAAATATTTGCAAACCTTTGTAATTATTAAATGCAAAAGTGCTAAAGATTTAAAAATTATAGGTGTTTTTATAAATCTATTCATAAGTGAATGCATATTCAAAATGGTAGAATACTTCTTTTTTTAGCTGTTAAGATGAAATATTACAAATAGTGATCCACATGTTATTAGAGCTTTGTGTAAATAATAAACTAATCACACAATGTTTTTGGAGTTGCCAGCCTGCCACTGCGCAGACAAAGTACAAGTTCAGCACAACTTTCTTATCACATCAATTACATACAAATTAATAACCATCTGTATGTAAGATGACACCCACCGTGCTGTGGTGGCGAAACCAGGCTGACAACAAGCGTCCAAATTGAAAACTTCTAATAGCAATATTAGCAAGTTTGAATAAGTATTTGTGTGTGGCTCATAATATATAGAATTGTTATGTTATGTGCAATTTTGTGATTAATAGTTGTGGTCAGATCGGTTTAAAGCGCTTGTATTCTGTTCTCCCAATTAGATTAGATTCTGTTGTTCAATTATTTTGTGCAATAACTTAGTAGTACAATATTAAAATGGTACCAATGTTCTATTTACACTCATAGAACGCGGTGTTTACCTATAATAGATTGTGCATTTAGCTATTAAGATTGTCCACTGATGTAACTAGTTTAAGTCCTGTATAATGTAACAATCATTGGTAGACCTAATAAATAAATAAATAAAATAAAAATAAATAAATATCTAATAGGATGTAATGTCAATGCATCAAAATGAATTAATTAGGTAATAATAATTTAGTAACGGGATTATCAAATTTATTACATTCAGCCTCAGTTAGAGTTCCCTGTAGACGAAGCAAACTCTCATTCATATTGACAGGTATGTCAGCCCTTCTCATAATACCCGCTACAAGATCATAGTTGAGACCGGGAACAGCCGCCTCTGCCTTTGTGAGAGCAGCACGCAATGTTTGAGATGCTCCCAAGTCATATTTCTCTAACTGTAATTTTAAGAAACACAAATCATTATTGCTGTTGTGTCATTAGCAAAAAATAAGATAACATTGAAATGGATATAAATATGAACGCAATAGAAAAGTACAGTTAGAAGTTACAGACAAATCATACTGTGAACCAATTATCTAACAATATGACGTTAGAAATACTTATTATCAGACATTGCAGATTAGAAGCAGCCATAACGTATATTTTGTAAGGTGAACTGTAATGACAGTAAAATAGTATATTATTTCTTACCTGAGTTAAAACAGGACGTATAAGAACTGGCAAAACCAAGGAAGTGACAGGCAGTTCATCGCCCATTGTCATTCTGACCGAGTTTTATAAAATGTTACGGTTAGAGAAAATTAACACTTTTTATTGCCTTCTTTATATCCACAAACAATACTAGCATATAGACGCAACAAATATATATGAAACAAATCTAAAGCTCTTTTTTATAAAAATCATATGTTGACAATTACTGCTATGATGACATGCCCTGACAATTGAAATTGACATTTATATAGAATTCCTGATCTGACAGCAACGGTTGATTATTTTTACATTCACATTTTGGCATGGCACTTTTTCTTTTCAGCCCACACAAAATAATTGCAACAAAAGGATTGCAAAAAAATTATTGCACAAAAATAATAGCACAAAAATAATTTCACAAAAACAATGCAAAATCAACAATTAAAATGGTTATATATAAAAATTATTACAAAACCTGCCCGCCCCGTAAAATTAAAAATATGATTTTCACTATCGTTTCAGGTCTTGCAGCAATGTCAGTGATTTAAAGCTTTTGTCAAGTGTTCATTCGTATAAAAAATATCACATGTCTTTAGCAAATAGTCTTGGACACAGTAGTATTATTGGCAAGTAACTGTCATTGTCACGTTTGTCAATGTCACATCTATTTGACAACAAAAATATTTACTTATGTAAATAGGTATGTCATGTAGATAGATACCAGAATCCAGGTTCATTCATAGTCATTTAGTATCTAACTTTACTCGGGGTTTGAACATGACATTTAAGTAAAACTGATTAGCAACTACGTATTTACGATTGATTACATTTTTCAGCCTATCCTTCAATTAAAACTGTCAATAGTTCTGATAATACATCTTTTGTTTACTTAATGGTGTCTGGAATTCAAATTGGTAAGTAAGCTTGATTGGATTGATTCATAGCTTTATTTCATAAAGGAAATAAGTATCTTTATTTTTGTTTCATCCAAATAATGTGACTGTATTTTAGCTTGTGAATTAATAGGTTTATAAATAATTCCTTAACATTTGTTTGAGAGCTTAAAATACCATAATATATAGATTAAAAAAATAAAAATAAACAAAATAAATAATAATTAAAATAATATCAATACTTAATTTTTTGTGTCATGTTTGGTGTACTTATTGACGAAAACCTCGTACAGTCACATTTTCTCAGTAATATTTCATTATGATATTTAATTGAAATAGAGTAAATTTATGCATTATGTATTGATATATACCATATACTTATATATTGATATATGCAATGCTATATATCAATATATAAGTATATGGATGGTTCGGAAACTCAATAAAAATCTTGGTTGTTTTTCTATGACTGAAAAGTTTGTTTTGGAACTACTGCATTTATATCCTTCTATGAATCAAATTAGTGGCGTAGTGTGCCTCACCTGTATCAAAATTATTTGGAGGCCACAAATGAAAGCTAAAGATTTCTCACAAAAGAAAGAAAAATGCAATTAAATTAAAATAAATATTTTTTATTTAAGTTATCGCTTCTTCCTAGAAATTGAACTACAATTCAAATTAAATATACACTTTTCTTGCCGTTATGGATTCTTGATTCTGGATTCTTCTTGACATTGTGGATGTCATTTTACTAATTTTTTCTTACACATGTTATTGGCCTGTGTAGCCCGGGGGCCCCATGTCATTGATACGGCTGATACGGCCATAGCTACGTCCCTGAATCAAATGTTGTTGGCTAACCCCATCTACTAAATCCAGCTTAATAACTCTTAATACTCTGTCTGGAAATAGTGAAAATATATTCCGACTTTACAGAATAAAGTATTTCATTGTTTCTTAATTCTAGTCGGTAAAGCTAAGTTTTCATAATGAATTATTTAGAAAAGTAAATGTACTATTATAAGACATTGCTTCATAATTTGAAATCCAATCTATTTTATTGTCATCCATATATATATAAATGTAATAAAACAATGTTTCAAAATCGGCCTCGACATTTCTTTGGGCAATTTAAACCGTATGTTTTCGGATTTGGCTCTCCAACTCTTTTAAAAAGTCGTAAATACGATACAACATATTATTAACATAGGATATGATAATATCAAACGTATTGAAATATATATACGCTTAGCAGCGTGAGAGGTGAGTCGTCGCTAACGGCGTCCCTCCTACGGCGAGAAGCGCACGTGCCGCGTACACGTGACTCGCGTGACCGACTATCAACTCGGAGAATAGCGATATGTATCGTTCACGTGGACAGCAAACTGTTTTTATAGTGAATTAAAATCTCACATAACCGGATAAAAACGATATTCTGTGCCGGATTACAGTAAGCGATTACGTATTTTTGATTTAAGTAATTCTTAATTAACAGTATGTATTTACTATAAAGATGTATTTTACACTGAAGTGTTATCGCGATATGATTGATTTGTCTTATATAAATATTTCGTTCCGTAGTCATTGTGTTATCTTGGGGTACTTACGATATACGCAGTCAATATAGTTTTCGGTTTTCAATATGTTTTTCGGTTGTACTTATTTTAAGTTCATGTAGTTACGCAGTGCAGTCTGTTGTGTACAAAGATAGGAAAAATGTATAATAGAATTTATAAAATACCTCTTCTTTAAGGTTTTGCTTGTTAATAATATGAGAAAATTTTCCTATATGTAACTTCTTTCCTATAAATAACACCAATTGTTCATTTACTAGCTGGACAACCGAGCCTTGCTCGGATAATAATATTTTTAACTTAATCGAGCTATTTTTATAAACATAATATGGTTTCCTTGAAAACGGCTCTAATGGTACCTCTGGATAAAATTTTGCACAAGAAGATGAAAAATATTTTTCTAAAATGCACGTAATTCACAGTTTTATTGAAATAGTCACATAATCAGCTAAACGTTTTGGAATACCTCACTTTGTATAATAGCACAATCTGATTTTGAATAGCTTACATTGTTAGTATAGATTGAATAGTGCGAAGTACAAACTCAAAATCACAAAACTGATAATTTTTAAATATCTGATACCGAACCATTACACTACACAACTAACCGAGCACTTTTTAATTCAAATTGTAAATATGTATCTTTTATTTACAAAAAAAATAGCAAATTTTACAAAATAAACTTCTGTACGCGATCCTCACGTCGTGTCAGATACGGCCATGCAATAATCATCTCTATTCTCTATGAAGTTCACCACCTATTCCATTGTGGGACTTAAACGTAACTGGTGAAATGTGGTGGTGTACTACACTCCTGTGCCTACCCCTTCGGGGAATACAGGCGTGATGTTACGTCGTATTGGAATTAGTGACAATTAGCTTATAATTTTGAATTATGAATTGGTTTTCGAGGGACGTTCAACTTGAGACTTGAAGTTGTCAATTGTTTTGGCCGCGCTCACAACCGAGCCGAGCCGAAACTATTGCGTTCGAAATTTAAATTGAACGGTGTACGTCTCCTTAAATAGCAAGATTTTAAAATATAAATGCATTTTTCGCATGAAAACGGGTTATAACGAAAATGGAACATATCTAGATCGATTTTAATAGTAAAAGTCTATCTGAATACGACAAACCGTTCAAATCTTTACAGTCGTTTCCGAGAACCCATTTACATATATACATACATATGTATATATGTATAATTATTGCTCGTTTAAAGGATAAGACTCGTTTAAAGGATAAGATAAGATATATTTACCGTTTATTGTTTTACACAATGGCCGGAATTAATGTTGTAGTGATACTATGACAATTCATGAATACTATTGGCGTTTGTAATAAGCTATATCATACGCTGATTCTGTTAAGCTCGAGCAGCTTTATCTTCATTTCATTCGCTTAATTACTTTATCTTCATTGTTTATTGTATGCGGCGAGCTAGTCCTTTCTTGTGTTTTCGTGTCGTTTAATTATCTATACTAATATTATAAAGAGGAAAGATTTGTGTGTGTGTGTGTGTGTGTGTGTGTGTATGTAACGAATAGCCTCAAAAACTACTGGACCGATTTCAAAAGTTCTTTCATCATTTGAATGCTACATTATCACTGATCACAGAAAAAATAAGGATCCTTACTAAAACGACTATAATGTAACCCAAGGTGGAAAAAAAATTGCCATAAAATGTCTTTCATCGCATGCGCTGCGAAAACTATTGATGATAGTTTTCTATAAATTAAATATTTTTCCGTGTACCTCAAAAATGTTCGAACAGTTTATTTTATCTGTTCATTTAGTTTCTTTTTCGTTTCGTTTGTTTTAGTATTTTGTTTTAGTTGTTTAATTTCATTTAGTTTTAAATCACAATAAGAAAATGCAAAAATAGAATAATGTACCGGTGAATATTTATCTTTTTCTTACTTCAAAGACGGTCGTTTTTTCTGACAGTATAACCCTTCTACTGACGGTATACCGAACGCCACATTTGATTACACTCAAATGTCAGTTCGCAGCTTCCTCATATCACATATCGCTGATGGGCGTCAAGCGTGTTCATGTTAATATTACGTATGTTATTTCACGTACATACATATACTTGTTACGGGCGGTTTCGCAGGCACTGGAAAAGGCTGAATTTGGAGATGAACGTTTATTATTTGACTAGCGACGTTGTCCGATGGTTAGAGACCCTGACTGCCAAACCGGATGTCGCGGGTTTGATGCCCACCCGGGACCAACATTTGTATGATAAGCACATTTATTCGTTCCGTGTCTGGGTGCAAACAAACTAAATAAGTATTATAGATATTTAACATAACGCAGGCAAAATATGACAGGCAATGAAAAGTTTCGTGAACCAAATAAAAAATATATATATTTATCTCTACATAGAGATACATACTCTGTCCACATTTAACATTACAACTCAATTAATCGCTACGGACTCTATACGAACCCGTTAATTACAATTAGCGGTTAATAATTACGGCGCAGTTTTGTTTATTGCCGGTTGTTGCAGCACTGCACATAAATTGAGAAGGTTATAAACAACCGTATTGGTCATTATCCACCGAGTTTATTTATGTGAGGGCGAAATTTATTTTCGCCTCTTTGATGCGATATGTATTCGACTGAATTTAATGCAATAAGGCATTAGGAGTAGATGTAGAGCAGTGCATTGAAAATGTAATTCAAATTGTTTTATTCATTATCCATACGAATATTGTATATGTTAAAGTGTGTTTGTTATGTATTCGCCGGATATTAATACGTGAATTGATGCTTACAACACGTTTATTGAAAGGCTTGGTGATTATGAATAATCAGGAATATTTTTTAAAATCTATTTTCAGAAAGTATTTCAATGTTATATCACATTTAAAACTTTCGTTTCAACAGAAGCGTTCAAAAGCACATAACACAAAAGCAAAACAGAATACTTTTGCGCTTTTCAAACGAATCCCGAGGTCGAACACTAAAAGCCTAACGGCCCCGCATCTCTGCATTCAACTCATACATAAAACATACAAATTGAGAAATCGGAGGGTAAATGGTAAATGTTATGAATAAATGATTTATTATGTAGCTTCTACATCTGAAAGGTGCGCGTGATTCAATCGATTATCGACCTTATGCAGCGAAGATAAGGTTCTACCGATATGACATCGTGTGATGGCTGAGGTGTAGAAGAATATGCAGTGGAATTTTGCAGTATCATGCGTTGCGTGATTTGCCTCGGATGTCGTCACAGTTGGTTGCTCTTGATCAATATTGAGCTAGTAATGTATGTGCCGCCGCTAAAACTATCGACCTGTACCTTTGCGTGTTAAGAGCTATAATTATACTCGAATTGAGCTATGCCCAGACGTGTTACCGGTATAAATTCTGATCCTGTCTGAATTTCGGTATAAAAAGCAGCCTACATGTTGCTCTATAACCTCGTCTATCATTCAGTGAAAGTCTCATTAAAATCGGTTCAGCTCTTCAGGTTGAGACAGACAAAATTTTGAAAAAGTTGGCTTTTAGTATAGTGCAAACAACTATAAGCACTTGAGAAAACAGAGTTATTTTGAAATCGCAGACGGATACATAAGTTTTGTTTATATGTATAGAAGTATAGATTAGAAGAGCATATAAAAAAAAGCGAACTGAATACGAAATATAATACAATACAATACGAATAAGAAATACATTGGTATTTTTATATTTTCGACCCTTTTACTGTCCCATTGCTGTACACTGTTTTCATCTCATAATGAGAAGCTTCAGGAGGCCAGACTTCTCACTCTTCAGAAAATATTACATACTTTATAACATACCTAAAGCGTGCAACAAACTAACGAACCATAATTTGGTTATGATAACTATAATCACTAAGTAACAATTGTAATGATAACAATACAACATTTTTGTAATATATTAAATCAGTTAACATTGAGCTTATTTGACTAAGTTACATGTTCCCAGCTCCCGCGTTATTGTAGGCGCTCCGGCTGGTTTTGGCAGGCTGTATTCACGCCGCAGAACAGAGCCGAGACAGTATCTTCCTTTCTTCCGTTTGGCTTGTTCCTATTAATATACGAACTTTATTACATATTTACTCCATTGATTTTTGGCAAGCGGTCCTATTGGCTGCAGACTGTCCTCGTGTTGGTACGAGGGTCTTTATTTGCAGTAGCAGTGATCGCTCAGTGGTTTGAAATTCAGTGTCCAAATCGAGCGATCCAGGTTCAAACTCTGGCATGCACCTCTAATACAAATTGTAATTTCACTCGCTATAAAAGTACCTCTAACAGACCAACCTGTATAACAAAAGTAATCATTACATTAAAATGTATTTATCGCATAAAGGTATAAGATCTACACTACTAACTTGGACATCGGTCCAGTGAAAATGCAAATTCATTAGGGAACGAGCCGGCGACTAGATTTCTGGGATATCTAGATTTCCAGGACACGTTCCAAATTGAGAATGTTAATACATTTCGGGATAGTTTCACTTTCAAATTGAGCATTTGAGAACACTCAGACGTCATTATGAAGTAAAATTTGGTGAGGTCGAAATATTCGAACTCGAAAACACTTGAATGTGTTTCTAAGTTGTGTCCAGAGGGGTTTATCTGACGTTTGTAGGGACTTCTTGGGTCATCAGCTAGCGCCAAGCTAAACAGACAAGAAATCGTTGATAAGATCTGGAATAAACTAGAGTTAGTAATAACAAACGGCTGTCTGACTCCAAGGCAATTCAATGACAGTGCACAGGTGGCCGTGTTCTCTCAAATTACAAAAAATATTTAGCAGTTAACCGCCATTCGTAATTTGCATAATTTTGATAATGTCTTACAAATTTTTGACATAGTTTCCTTACAACAAATAATCTTACAAGTTCATAGTACAATAGATCACGGTGGGACCAGTCCGTTAAAATAAAGCCCTTATCGTATTAGGGTCAAAAGCTACTAATTCGAAACAAACCTTGTTCAAATTTTAATGATGCAAATTTAGGGGAATTACCAAAAATTGGCTCAAGATTGAATTATGCAAACTTAAATACCCTTTGAAATGTTGGTTCGGGATTATGAAAGGTACGATGGGCGTAGCTTAGGCTGGCCTGTTAAACGGTCATTGACATTTTCATGAATAATTCAAAATATTTGTTTTTATAAATAATACTTAAAGGACAATATCCTGCTATATTTAAAAATGATATTTGATTACATAGGCATTTAGGTGCCTAATTTGAAATCAGATAACCGTGTGTGGAATGGTCCCAATTACGATTATTATTTAATTTGTCAAGCCATTTAACAGATAACATTAACCTTAGTCGAACACAAAACGAAAATGTTACAAAAAGTCAAGATTAAAACCGCAAAAATGTACTAAAATCGTAAAGTTAAATGCACCTTAGTATTCTAAGGTTGCATTACAAATTCAAGTGCTTTCCTGGAATCTGGGAAGCGCTTTGCCGCATTAAGCACCACCAAGTTTACCGGCATCCGGGGCGTTTGTATGTGGTCGATTTGAATCACTCGACAACGATTTGAGTTAAACTAGAATGACTGACTTTTTGGGTGCTCCTGACCTGGGTAACTGTGGTCATGTAAACCCTCTAGCGTTGTTTGTAGAGAATAGTAGAGAATTGTAGAGAATTGTAGAGAATAGTAGAGAATTGTAGAGAATTGTAGAGAATAGTAGAGAATTGTAGAGAATTGTAGAGAATTGTAGAGAATTTGTTTGTAATTATAGAGAAAAGCGTTAAAACCGTGTGTCTCCCCTTCGTGTATTCTTCGCCATGTTTTTTTTATAATATCATTCTTAAATTTACTTTGTTATTCATAATTATACATACATGCGATATTAATATTCTTTTTGATATAATGCTTAGTATTTCATCCATCATCAAATACTATCACCTTAGATGACGCAGATATTTATTCATTTACATAAAAAAGGCTGGTTTAATGCATAGTATGAGTAAAGAATCAAATTTGTGGTTCAAAGCAAAAAAGAAATAAATAAATGCATAAAAATCGTAGCCGATATACAAAACGAGTGTACGTACAGAATAAATAATATTGTAAGACAGTAATTTATATAATAACGATGTATCCACAGAGAGTCCCCATCCAATCATTCAATGATTCCCGGAATTATCCTGATTGCAGATTAATTTTATATCTGCAGTAATTACTCTAAGCCGCAAATGACATAAAGAGAGCAGGAAGACGGAATAAGAAATTACTTTACGTAATAAGATTATTACAGACAATTAAAAAGACAGATATGACATTTTAACCATCAACAATTTTTTCTTTTAATAACTGGGACAATTCCACACACGGCTATCTGATTGTAAATTAGGCAATTTAATGTCTGTATTATGGTAACCGGACAGCTGATAAAAATACATATATACATACGATACAATACTTATATAGGTGTTTTATTACACCCAGACACACCAAACAAATGTGGTCATTACGCAATTTTTTGTACTGAACGAAAATCGAACTCATGATCTCTGTTGCTGATAGAAATTTATTTAAATGCTAAAGTACCTTAAGCTGCTTTAAGCAAAATTTGCACGCGTATTTACAGAACCTTATTAATAAATCGAGGTGGGACAAGTTCAATCCTAGTTGCACGATTCCCGAGGACATAAATCAATAGCTCTTTAAATAAAACCCGTTACGCGTAACCCGATTCCCGCCGAGGGATAATGGGCGGTTTCAGTCCCTTTTCATTGGCAGGTGTGGATCGAATCTATTCAGTTGGATCAAAAGGGGCTTTTAGGCCCTCCGCTGCTACTAAATGCGAAATTAACCCCTCCAATGTCGCAAGAAGTAGGACACGTTAAATGCGCCAAAATAAATAATAATCAATTAAATACACTCCCGAACCTAATTGTGGCAGTATCGGAGTTAAGTTGATTTCAATTAATTAAAAATTATACATCCTTTGGTGAACCAAAAAGCTCTTTTTTTAGTATGAATACAATTTATGTAAAACATGCGAGCCTACACTCACATGCACAGACATACAAATGACGTACCTAATATTAATTGATGACTAAAAGTTGACCAGAATTCGAACCTGGAACACATTGCACAAAGACCATTAAGATCACTACTGTACAAGAACTGATACTGATTATGTATGCGTCTGTACTTCTTGGTTATTTGTTACAAATTAATTAGTAACTTCATAAGTTCGCTTTAAAACATAAACAACACATATTTATCTTTTATATTAACTTAGTATGTTTTGCGGAGGATGGAAAATCGTAATTAAGAAAGTCCAAAATAGAATCAGTGTAAGTAGACTCTACGAAACCGGATGCGGTTGGATGATCCGATAATGAAAATCTTAAGTTAAACAAATTGTTTCGAGTTGTTACTGAAACTATTTTATAACTAACTAGTTAAAGTTATGATGTAGCTCGCAAGCCGTCACGTTATGACATGACCGCGAAGTGGACTTCGGCAGGTCGTAACGAATGAGAGAGGGAGATATCAAGAGAATAAGGAAATCCTTAGTCTCCTACCCCTATTGGAAATAGTGACTGTATACATAACTAATAACTAGTTCAAGTTTCTAGGACATCTAAATCTAATTCTAATTATGGATGAGACATTTGATAGGAAAAAGGCTCCTTAACTCGACTTAAAATGTATTCATTCTGTCACGGAAGAAATGACAATTATTTAAAACTGTATCGAATTTATATGCATACTTTAAAAGAATCGCGAAGATCCCTCAAAGTCGCATTTACACATATGCTGGTAGCGACTCGCTTCGTTTCGTCCACAACTTGTAATGCTGACAAATCGACGTGGGCTCGCTCCGTCCTATGATTCATGGTCGCTGGCGACTCGCCAGGAAACCCCGGCGCTCACAGCCCGCCAACGCTTGGACCAAGCGTTGACTGTGGTCCAAACGTTTGATCAAATCGTTCGTGTGTTTTATTTATCGTTTTATGCCCAACCGCTTCTGCTTCGTGTGATGCTCGATTTTTACGCTTCGTTTCACCCTTTTTCGGAACATGTTAATCTGATGCTCCGCAGCTAAGGGGTCGATTTAAAAGTCTGTTGTCAAGCTTAAATGGAATTGTTTTCGCAAGTGAACCGAGTGGTTTCAGAGCTAGACTTTAGCACGAAAAAAGCGTTTTTTCAATGTTTCAAATGAGCGGGTAGGTTATTTCAAATAGAGGTATTTCGCTAGTATTTTCACGAGTTTGATATATAATTTCTTATGTTTCTTTATTATTTAATTTATATGGGTATGGGGTTCAATTTACCGTTACTTGGGTTTAATTAGTATAAGTTGCGTTGGGCTATTCAAACAGAGCAATGCTTAACAGAATGAGCTTAAAATTTGCGGTGTAAACTTAATCCTGTCTTTCCGCTGTAGCGAAGTTAATCAACTCAAAGCGATGGCCATTACAACTTCTCAACTCATTTCTCGCCCAGCGAAATATGAACTAAGAACAGAATGATTATAGAACAAAAATATTAAGACGGCAAATTGTACCGGAGCCGCTGTTAGTAATAAAGTTTGGTTAATGATCTAATTTGCTCCACTTGATTTTGCAAGAACTCGACGAAAGCGATATTCAGTGAACAGACTAACAACGGTTAACTAGCTAGATATAATTAGTATCCTCTTCCCTACATTTTGATGCCCTACTGCGAACAGTGGCGTAGTTAAAGTAAAATTCATATAATTTTATTTATTGCTACTTTCCATAATGCTTGCTTTAAAATCGCCACATTTTGCAAACTAATATTCATGCCTTATTTTATCTCCCTGTGATCGCTTTACCAAAAAACGTTGAAGTATTTATTTCTCTGTAACTAATCAAAAAGCTGCATACCAGTTTCAATAGTGGTTGCTTCAAAAACTGGCGGATCTTCAAAGAAACTTTCAACTCCTAGTAAACTCCTTAGAGGTGGAATTATAAATAATCCCGCTTTAGTGGGTGCTTATGTCATAAAAGAAAATCATTGTCTTATTTTCATGTTTCTAAAGTCACTTCAGTAGTTTAAGCTCTGCGGGTCATGAATCAGTCAGTCGAGATATGTCTTTAGATATGTAATATACATCGGATACATACACACTTTTAGCATGCCATTACTTCATTCACTATGGCTGATCATTCAAATAAGGATTTAACCTGTAAATGGAGAAAATAAGCTATAGTAATATAACTCTGTTACGACGTTTTATATGTTATCCCAATTCTCATATTAATGGCGCGGTGGTTCAAGATCACGAAAATCGCTTTTTTTTCAAATATCTACCTTTGCTTAAAATCACATTTGAATTCCTTACATTCTCTACAAACGTCTTAGACAATATTTCATAACTTCTTTATGTAAAGCGCGAAATATGGCAGATGTTATGTTATGTTATGTTTATGTAGCTGTGGTTTATGTTGTAACCATCTGAACCCAATCTAGGCAGTCTCTATTAAACAACTGCTGAGTTACATATATACCTACTATATAGATAATTTTATAACATCCAGATGCGAAAGAAATGTGCTCATTACACAAATGTTTGTCCTGGGTGGGAATCGAACCCATGACTTCCGGTTTTGCAGTCAGGGTCTTTAACCAATAGACCACGATGCCCAGTCTGAGAGCAGTTCCGAGAGGAGAACAGTATTAAAAAATGAACCTAAAATACATGATGCAAATGCTTAAAAAACAGTGCAATTTTCTATTTGTCAATACTATGTATTACGATTTTCCGGTCCATTATGTCGCTACTCGCTATTCGCTTAGAGTGAAACGAGTGTTAAAATTTTGAATTAGTTGAGTAAAATTTAACTAGCTGACTCTGTGTACTAACTTATTATGCTAAGGTTTTGCGAAAAGCTTTCGTAAACAAAAGCTCGCTACTTAAAGTTGACTGAAAACATGTAAAAGCCGATAATATTTAGAGTTCAAGAGCATCTCTTTTACAAGGTTCTTGATAACTATTTTGATATAATTTTCACTTTGTTTATACAATACAAAATGGCGAATCTTACAAGGTCGAGTTAACGGTACCGTTATGAAAGCTTTTCGTGTAAACTTTAGGTCTTAGATCTTAAAAGACGAAATGACCAATGTTATTTAACTAAATAAATTCTACGCAATACCCATCCTCATTAATGCAAACGCCTCAATAACTCGATTAATGACATACAAATATTAAACATTTGATCTGGATTAATTGGCTACGTACAAGTACCGGCGATTAAGAGCGATTTTCCCGATGTCTTTTATATCGGATAAGCTCGAATCACGCCCAAACTTAAGTCCACAGCAGTATTTATTTGGACGCGATGCGATAAAATTTTCATTGCCGATCAACGAACTCTGTACAAATAGAGTCAAGTAAGCGGTACCTAGGCGTGTTATGCCTGAAATAGCGTAAATTTCATGAGCGGTACGGCTATAACATCAAAGGTTACGTTCATTACGCTAATAAGACCCACCTCAGATTTAGAGCTATTTTGTTTGTGCTTGAATGGGTTTGCTGCTTGGATGAACCGACGCCGAATCTTCAGTTCTATGACATGCAATACAAAATTAAACAGTGCCGCGTTGACTGTTGTGGGGGGTGGACGTGCGCTCGGCCGTCTAAAGTTCGTTTACGAAAATAGGATTGTTAGTGCATTATCTGTAGCGAGTGACGACTAGTATTTTCAGTGCAGTGACATTGGAATCTCTTGTGGTGTGTGAGTTAATTATATCTTTCGTAAGGATTTTTGGTCGTTCGTGTAAGTATTAACCTTTGTTCAGATGGGGGTTTTTAATTAGGAGCCCTTTTTTAGGGTAAAAAGATGATTCATCGTAACATTTTATTTTAATTCGTGGGTTGGAATTGCGTCAATTTGCCTGTTCTTTTTTGGGTCTCGGTTATAATTTTTCATTGTCGTGATGAAATTTTTCGCTCGTAAACATAAAGTGATTGTGTATTCACAGCTTCACTTGCTGAAAGAACGAGATTATGCTACGTGGAGCTTAGGAGGCGGCTGTTTAAATTATACTACACTGATACAAAACAACTATGTAAAAGTAAACATGTAAAATGATATTATTTACTATTTATATGTATATCTACGTTGCTATGTTGATATTAAAAAACATTATTAATAAAAAAAAAGTTAAAATTGATTTAATACGAAATGAATTTAACACTTGTTAATTATTCGATCATTTGGGTTTAATGAAAAAAATATCTGACAGAATACATACTTACCGTACATATAAGTTTTATGATGATTACTTGCGTATGTATAATCGGTAAGGTAAGACATTGATAAGGAGATTAAAGGAAGAATTTAAAATTTATCTATTTATAATAAAAAATAACATTAATAAAAATTTAATTTTTTTTTAGATAAATTTTATGCTTAGTTATTGTAACTTTATTACGTTTGACATTTTTTTTGTGTGATCTAAGCTTATACGTATTTATTAAATATGTACATATTTTGATCGGGATTTTGCGGACAAGCCACTTGCAATTCTGTTGGTAAGTACATCGGCTCGAGGCTCCTGTATTCAGAGTAGGATTCTAGTAGTAGTAGGTATCTTAATAGGATTCTAGTTTAAGTTGTTCGTACTTTAAGTTGGAGTACAGCAATTCTGTTAAAATGAGGTGATAATATTCGTTGACT
>DWEM01000604.1:0-17842 GCA_018245935.1 Agara belti belti
GGGAAATGATATTAAATTTTTTCAAATAAAAATAATATTTGGACAATTCACACATGGTCACCTGGTCAAAAACTAGACTATAGTAACCAGATAGCTGGTAAACCACAAAAGTACATTTTTAACGCGTACTTAGATTCTTATCACAATAACATTAGTATTGGATGGGAATTGCATTCATTACTCCCGTCTCAGTACTCAGGTTAAGCAAACATGGTCCATCAGCACGGACCAGATTAAATATCTTTAACAGGATTATACTCATATCTATATACTCAATACGTAATATTCAGAATACACTGCAACCTTGTGAGCAGAAGAAGGTACGGTATTTTCAGAACTCAGATTTTATACAATCGAATACAATGTTGAAAATATTGCAAATGACATCGCAAAATGTGGATCACAAAGAATAGTACAGGAATTCCTTGCCGGCTTACATTATAATAACCTTTGAACGTATAATAGTATAGGAAATACTTATTAAAATATCTCTTAAGATTATGTAAGAAGCATATCACAAACAAAACTGAGGAATGTAAATAATGCCCAGAGGTTTTCTAGCGAATACTTCAATCAAATGGAACCCATATCACTCAAAATAGGTAAAAACGCAGCGTCAGAAGAACTTGAATTTTATTCCAAGAATGATTGAAATGGGCGAGAGGGAATTCACACTACTTCTTTTGATACGATTTCGATCCTTATCACTATGGAATTAAATTGAAAATCCAATGACGCGACCGCAAACATTTTGGATATGTCCTGGAGAACCCACAAACGTTTCCTTACTGGTAGCTCAGGTTTTATTTCGTTACGAATAAAGTTGAAAATCGTGTGATCCAGGAAATTAAGTATATCCAATCAACTTTACCAAAACATTACGTTCGGTGTAAGTGCGCCTTATTTTAAAAGTGCTAAGGTTGTTTTTAGTGAAATGAGATACCGAATCAAGATTGCAGAATAAAGGTTTGTTTCTCTCAAATTAGGTCACGTCTCCAGACAAAGGCAAGGCTACAAAAGCCTCAAAGGTAATGTAATAAATTTACTATTTTCATACTGAATTATAGCGGAGGATTTTTTAAATCAACATGAAGTATTTCATCACTCTGTTATTGAAAAATGGAACGTTCCAGTAATCTTGAGATCTTGTGTTACGTCATTATTTATACAGATTAACTTGAATATTTTTCCTCCTCGTTCTATTTTTATCAAGCCGTGTATACATAGGTGTATATAAAATGGACTTTATAAACGTGTAACGATTATTTTGGAATTATTCTTCCATGATCAATTTACAAATTTCTTCCTTCATGCTCCTTACATGCTGAAGTTATTTATTATCTTGCTTGTCTTGTTTGCGAGCCCAATTACTCATTAACAACTTTTCTTCACGCGTATGTAGTGTAAAATTCTTAATTTCTGTCGAGGAAGTAAGTTCCTAGCTCTTGTTTCTTGTTTCCTCTCAAAGCCGCACGGGCATCACGACGAAGGGTATCGGCTGTTGCTTCCCGCTGCACCACGTATCCGCAAATGTCTAAATTGTATCCGATAACTGAAATACCGCCCGCACGTGCCCCTTCCGCCATTATATTAGCTTTTTTATTAGGGACGAGGAAATTATAACACTGGACTCGAACTAATCTTCTCGAAATACGCCTGCCTTTGTTTTTTTAAATCTTGAAGTAATTATGAAATATTGAGTTCCATACGTTTAACTCTTTTCGAATCGTTTATATCATCGATCGAATAACAATGAACTATAATGTTCACTATTATAGTTCTGTAATTTAAAAGGAGTAAACGTGAAAAAAAGAGTAAAGGCTAAATCTTTAGTAATGCTCGGAAAATATTTTTTCTTGAGAGTAAAAACATTGTTAGGGCATCGTGTCCCTCATTATACGTTCCACCTATTCGCAGTTTGAGCTTTCGCTAACATACATTAAATTATATTACATTAACATGTAGATTTATTCTGGACTATCTTCACGAGATTAGCATTATTCGGCGAAAATGAATGAATGAAAATGAAAAAGTAATTAAGGTGGGCCCTAAGCGTTTAAAATATTACCGACTCCAAGAATTGTCCGTGTATTTAGAGAGTGCCGTGCTGTCTATCTTCGGCCCTAATTGAGGTAAACTACGGGGGGCCTGATTTATCTATGTTTTAACACTAGAATATTAAACGAGAGGAAACAATTAGGTCGGGGTCGTTTTGCACAGCTTGCGCGCAAACTTCGAAACTACTTTGTATCTTTAACGTAAACATTTATTTGGGATACCTTACGTCCTTCGGTGTGTCTCTCTCGCCACAGTACTGCGGTGCTCTAGTGGATCCGAATCGCAGAAGACTGTGAATTTTGGAGAAAACTTATGTCTAGCCATGGACATCCGTGGATCTATCTACGAATGTTTCAAGTTATGAAGATATAACACGGTATGCGAGTCAAATTTCGGCTACGTATCATTTGGAATTCTACAGAACAAAAGTGTAAAATGCTTGCATAGAGAAACCGCACCACACACTGAACATTGACGAAAGTAATAGCTTCTTATCTCGGATATCGACTTCCAATCAAATAGGCCAGAACCGTATTGTTGATATTTGAAAGTTGGTGTTTTAGTTCAATGGGTTTGCCTACTGACTTAGGAGTCCTGGGTGTGTAAATATACTTAACAATAGAAAAAGTCCTCGATCCGTTCAAAATCGAGGACAAAACGCCACTAGCTCTTCTGCTTTCAACTTTACGCGTCTCTTAATCCCATCGGATCAGATCGTAAATGTTAAGCAGATAATGGTAGCTTTATGGCATGTATTTAAGAAGTGGCCCGATTAACTCCCCTTGAAAGGCTTTTGAAAGTGGATATAATTGAAGATCCAATTAAAAAGTAAAGGCAACGAAACAGCGACCGCTTCAAATACGATATAATTAAAATGGTTTCTCTGTGAGATTAATTTTGAACGTATCGCTTAATTTATTTTTTTCTCATTCTCACGCAACGTTTCATTATATTTTTTTAAATATATGTGTTTATTCACGGATTGAATTTAAGGAAGATTTACGAGTATTTGACCCTTATTCTTTTCATTCAACTTATTCTTTAAGCAAAACTTGGACGGGTACATATTTTATTACTAATGTACGTAGATTTCTTTCAGTAAGTAAACATTGCACACTTAAAGTAAGCTGCTATCGACCGACTTCTCTTATTTATCAGTCTCGATATAGCCCTATCATCTAGAGGTAATTTTACCAAATGAAATATAAATCAAAAACATGATAATATATTACCTTCATACAAAAGTTATCTCGACAACTAAAATATACCTAATATTTCTCAGAAAATTTACCTCCCAAAAGCCTCGAGACCTTGACGAACAAAGCCTGCCAATGCTCGCGGGACACGATACTGTAACGCAGCTGAACAAAGTTTGAGTCGTCGTTGAGAAGAACTTCCAATTCCTCAGATACTGAACTAGTGATAAAGGTTTTTCTATTATTTTCATTTTGACTAGAGTCCATCCACGACTTTGCGTGAATACGGTGTGATCAATAAAGCCTTGGGGACAAGTAATAATAAATTAATAATAACTGGAACAATAGCACACTCGGCTATCTGATTCCAAATTAGGCAAATTAATGCTTGTGTTATGGTAACCGGAAAGCTGATAAATATAACAGGGAATCGAACCCACAACCTCCGGCTTGGCAGTTAGGTTCTGCAGCCACAAAACCGAGAGGTCATAAATGAACGTAGCCAAAATAAAACTGAAATTAAGGTAACTGTGAAACATTATCAAATTCGATACATCTCAATCCCAATAAAACAATATTGAACAAACAGCGATCGGGCCGAAGCCTCCGGAAAGGCTGCTACAAAAAATTGTATCCATTACGAAGAAAAACAGCTGCGATTTTTTAATTTAATCTCGATTGTTATCTTTGGCTGCAAGTCCCGAGGGACAAGGTCTATTTTCGCTTGGCATTTACAAACAGGGGTAAACAAAGGAGATCGCGTGAATCAGTTTTTCAATACCGACCTTTGAAAATAAAGAGTGTACGGAAAAATTAAACGGGCTACAAACTGCGGAGGGAGCTTCCTGGTCGCTTTTTCGGATACATATTATGATTAAATTTAAAACTTCTGATTATGGAAAAAAATTGTATGTATACAGTCGCGCATATATCATATAGGGGTAGGCAGAGTCCAGATTTCTACCAACAGACGAAAAAGACGTTACAGTCTTACTAAAAAAGCAGGATGACGTCATGAACGGTGAACGCTATCGGCCTTTGAATTCGTTTCGTTTCTTTCGAGGGCACGTGACGTTACATAACACTCTACTGACCTTACGTAAAAAGCCTTCAAATATTTGTTATCTCAGCACCATACTTAATTTTCTAATTAATTAAAAATTACAAATTCTTAAAATTAAATAAAAAGGAAAAGTAGATAAAAGAAAAATAAACAAGATAAGTATCAAAAGCTCCATGAGGAGTACAACACAAAAAGCCGCTGATGATGAATTATTTAAAAGCACGCTCCATTTTATATCGCAGGGCGTCACTTATCTGCCGGGTAAATAATGAAAAACATCCCTTATAAATTAAATCCAGCCATTTGACCCCCAGTCTTAATGTCCTCCGATACGGCCTTTGTGGTCATACGGAATAATGGCGTAAGAACCTCCCCGTCCTCGGAGCGTTTTGTATATAGTGTGAATTATTTGTTCCTGTTTTTTTGGAAGCAGAAAATACATATAAGCACGCTTTTACTTGATTTTGAAAGGGTCACGATACATTTTTATATTTTACATTTTACATACACTAAAACATATTTAACCTTTAATCATTGAAGTATGGTTGACATTGACACCTCTATATGCATGGGAAGGTCAGCCACGACATGTATATCACCGGAGGAATAACCGTGCCACCCGAACTGTAGGGGTTTTTACAAGTGATGATTTATGTACTGGGGCCACGCACGAAGCGTGTCCACTTAGTTCTCAGGACTGGCAACGAAATTTTCAGCAATTATGAAAAATAGAATTGGTCAAAATTCGAAGACAAATCAAACACGACTTTTCTGGACTCGATCAGCGGATCAGTTGACCTCTTTCCTGGGTCTAGATTTGTATGAAAAAAGTAAGATTTTACAAATCCGCACTGATATAGAAACTGAGCAGATCACATTCTTTTGCCAAAACAAAGTAGATATGATTAAAATTTAGGACGAGTTAACCAATTGTCAAATTCTCAAAATGAAATTCGTAGGGTTGAGTAAATGTCAATACTTCGGATATCCGGAAAAAGGTGGATTATTGTGAGTTCAATTTACCGGATTTATTTAGGTACCGTTCGAGTATTGCCCAGTTCACGTTGCTAGGAAAAAGTAGCTTGCTTCCAAAAAAAGAACAACTTAATGTTTTTCCTTTTGAAGTAGCGGGTCGTTTTCGAGGATATGATACCGGAACAAATATTCATGTAACAGGAAAAATATTTTCTGTATAACTATAGTACTAGCTTGCAAGAGGCAAGGCAAGCTGCTGTGCCCTTACGTAACAAAGAACTCCAAGTATGAATGGTTTGGAGCCATTTTTCGACGCTGCATTATTACGAATTGGCGAAGTTGATCTTAAATTTCATTACTTAATCTTCAGTTGTCTAGTGCTAATGATAACTACCAGGTTTTTACCAGAAGGCATCGGCAGTAAGGAAACCAGAAAAAATAAAGTGTTCCTTATTTCGTGATGTAGATCGTACTATATATACTCTCTGTAACATAACTCATATTGCGGTAATGGATTCTAACAGACGCCGCTAACGTGATTTGGAGATTTTGCACTAGACTTTACCAGAAAATGTTCATTTTCCTTTATCTTCAGATTTTCTGTATCATGACTTATCGTTTTGATGTGGGAGCTAGATTAGCTCTTGTTTCTTTGTGTATATAATGGGTGCTCGCTGTAAATTAGGGAGGTGCATCCTGCTTCTTTGATTGGGATTGACCGTTCCGATCTTTAAGCCACTTATAGTTATTATAACGAAAGTAATACGTGAACCCTTGGGCTGAGGGTTATCTGCGGAAGTGTTTTTGCCAGTTCACACAAATCCGGCTTAGTAGTATAGAGTAAGATGATAGAAAATGTAGATTATTCTACTGAAAAGTAAAATAAACCCTGGTCATTGAATTAAACAAGACGGTTTGTTTAATTTGTAAAATTTTTCGGGTTTACTTAGAATTTAACCAAAAGATACAGTTTTCGTTGAATCTCGACTAAAATCCTGTGTACAATACAATGTTGCTCGTGTTGCGGTAAAGGTTGCTACCAGACGCCAGTTAGGTGGCTTGGAGATAGTGCGCATATTTCAACTTTCCGGCAAGATCCGGGGAATCTTTTACTAAAGTTTCACGGATGTGCTCGTTTTCTTGTCGTGCTTACCGGATAGTCCGGGACATTCCGGTTGAACTGACACGGATTTGTGTATTTTCCTTGTAGATGATCCGAATAGCTCTGCACTAAACATAATACTAAACGAAATGTTGGTAGGTCACGCAAGTTGTTTTCTTTGTCATCATCGTCATCAACCCCTTTTACGTCCCACTGCTGGGATAAGGTCTCTGCTCTAACCGAAGGAGGCTCAGACCATGCTCCACCATGCAATTTCAGTGTCGATGTTTGAACTATCCACATCTGCTCCAATCTTCGGATTGTTAAAGCCATAACTTTATATAATTATTACATAAATGTCGGGTTATTCGTTCTAGCGCTTCAGCTACTGCTGTTTGCAGATCGGTAGCAAACTGTGACAGTGTAGCTTCACTGAGGTTCCTCTTTAAATACACTCCCGCCATGTATTTACATTCAGTTTAATCTAGGATTTAGATTAACGCAAAGTTGTTATGCGAGTCAAATTGAATGTTACGCTGTAAAGGTTAGACTTTACTGAGTAGTATTAATACTGTCTTGTGATCATAGTACTATTCGAAGCCGGTCGTAGATGTAACTTCTACTAGTACCTACTCATTCGATACTCTCTGCACGTTAAAAGGAAAAAATAATTTGATAATACTCAAGCTTTAATTGCGATCCTTACCAAGCTTTTAGGGTAATATCACACTCGGCAGAGTTTTCTGTCAACAATTGTTGTGATTTAGAGTACAATACGATATTGAACGAAGCCTTTTAGATACACGCATTCGCTACCGATTTATTCGGGCACCTCGGGATTTGCAAAGAAAGTACTTGCTCATTTCTCCAGACCTAGCGGCACGCAATATGACTTAAAAAGCAATTTTCCAGTTCATTAATAATTCTGTAGTGTTCCTCGGCTAATTTGCTATATTCAGCTACGTATTAGATGATGCTATGCAAAGGATTAACTTATATTTTGTACCTCGGGTCACCAGGTAGTAGTCTCATTGGTTGAGTGCAGACGCGGGTCAAACATACTCTATTAATTTCTGATCAAGCGAAGATTTTCGTGATCATAGAAAAACCACTAATACACATTCGAATAGAAGCAGTTGTAGAAAGATAGCCCGCACGCCCGTGGCAACTTAGTCGAAGACGACTTAAATTCAACAGATTTCCCACGACTGTAAATATTATAGTAGCATTCTTTAGCACCGAAAATGTATATTTTTGACCGTAAACAACATTGGATACAAATGAATCTTTAAAAAGATCTTTGGGTTGTATTAAAAACGTCAGTAACGGAACGGAACCAACTCCGTCCGAAGCGAAGTTACACAACAAGGGTTTAAATTTGCATTATGTTACAGAGGATCTTTTATAACATCCCACTTTATATTCATAAACAGGGCAATACAATTGAAACATAATAACACTTTACACGCAAACAATACAAAATTCAAACACAACACGAACGATAAAGCTTAGCGCCATGAATACGGCGGTTTACGACAAGCGAAACCACTAACAACCTCCAGCGCGCTACCGGCGCTTCATACATTACGAGAGCTCAAAATTAAGTTAGAATAATAATCGGTGCAATCCAAAATTAACCTTAACCGTCTGTACATAAAGCCGGAATGGCAACGACATCACTTCGGAGTTTCCTATATGATTGTGTTCTAAAGTCGCACCGCCTATACTTATGTCTTATTAAAATCGCTTCAATAAGACGTCGCAAAAGTTTAGACATAATAACACTAAGATGGGCGCAGTTTCGCGTTGCTCAGATTACACTTTGTTTATTAAAGCTGAAAATATTAGTGGGAAAGTTTCGATTATATTAACTTAGTTTCTCTAATACATGCAGGTTCCATCTTTGATATTATCTAGAGCTTTTTATATTGCACAATATAATATGTTTCAATTAAGCTTCCAAATAAGACGTTCAACAAGGAGATGGTTTATATAGTTTACCGCGTTCATAAGTAGCTCAGTTAACGGTTTTACAAACAGAATTCTATTCCCAGTCAGGACACGAGGTTGGAACGAAACATCTATTTCAAGTGTGGGTGCATTTGTATGCTAGAGATGTTTCCATGGCAACCGTAATAGGTGTCCCGTGGGAATGACTGGAAGGAGGCGTTATTGTTATACTTTTTGTACAAATATTCTTAAGTGTCATGTTAGAATTGCATCCATTTCTCGGTAATATCTTCTTTGATTACTAATTTTTTTTATCATTTAACGATTAAAGTCAATTAGTAGGTATACCTATGATTACTAATTACACTATTTTACTGTGGGTATCTGCTATGTTCTAAATACATATAATGATTTGAAGTTGGACAAAAAGCGTTCTTTCAAACTATTAGAAATAAACGGATCGTTAAACGTTGACGTAACAACGTTTTGGTAAATAAAGTTTCAGGCTTAGTTAAGCTTATATTTATTTGAGCTGTGACTCTGGCTGTTAAAGTTTGCGCTCAAACTTTGTTAGTTAGTTAGATTTTCTTTACGCGCATGCACTTTACTAAAGTTGATATGATTCAGTGAAGGTGTGCTGCACAAATTATAATATACAATGCGACCGTCGATGGCTCCAGGTGTTGAGGGAGACCAAGACTTTCCTATCTCGAGCAAATAGGTCAGGCACTAACAGTTAGAGGACTCAAGGGTCTCAGATGCCGGCGTGTATGTATAGAGTTGCGTCCTGGCAGTGTGAAGATTCGTTGATAATTCTCTGGGTCGGCTACGACCACCACCCTGAAACGTGTTTAGATTCGGGTGTTTTGTCAGTCAGTGGATTAAATGCAATATAGTAAAAACAAAATGTAGCTCCAACGAAGGCTCTATTACTTTTCAATTATTGCGCATACTGACAAAGAGAGGAAGGATGTCACAAAAAAACTCAATATTTTAATACCGTTTTATTATATTTACAGTTTATATTTTCTTAGTTATAATAAACATTACATGAAACAGAAACATTGAGGTAGGAAAAATAAACAATTAGTGACATTAACTTGATATCTGATAAAGAAAAGGTCTATCAGAATTCTGTAATTAAGTTAAAGACTCGTTAAATATTCTCATTAATAGCCACTTATTACGCTTTGAATACAATTAAAAGAATAACGTCCATTAATCACGTAACGTTCTACGAAAAACTGGCAGACACCGCGGGTTCAATGACCCGGAGTGAACTGAAGGTCACCGACAACGGGGTTAACAATGGTCGCGAATTCCCACGGCGTTACACACACACGTAACTATGGAAAACACAATGCAACGCTCGCTCTATTCCTTTCTTTTAGAGTTAAAAATGTATCACGTGGTTACTTGTCTTGTCGGTGCAAGCAATTTCACGCTTCAAGACGCTCGGCAATAAAGATCAAATTTGATTAAAAAAAGATTGCCGAATAGAAAACTCAGGTTGCCGCGTTCCCATAAGCGATTCTATAATGTTCGTGATTTCAAGTGCTCGTTTGAAGTTTTTGCTGGCGGGAATTCGCGGGAACAACTCGACGGGAACTGGGAATCGTTGATCGCGTTTATCGCAATTTTATTCGAACGAAAGTCGACTGTTTTCTTGAACGGTTTAATCGGGTTTTCTTCAAATTGTCACTTTGTACTCGAGTGGCAATGTTTCAGCGGCGGTTCAGGATTTGTGAGGATGAATTGGTTGATGATTCGTTATTACTTATTAGTTATTAGTGAGTTGTTCATTCAAGAATCATACAGATGATTTTGGCAGTCCTTGTAAGTGAAGCAACGTGGTATTCTGTAATTCTCCAGCAGTTACAGCAGAGTTCCTCCGCCCGGCAGCGGGACATATGATGGGTTGCATAATATTTTATTAAACTCACACTCGAAGGATCATTTATGGGACTCGCAAGGGAATATTTACAAAGCATTGTATTACAATTAACTCGTAATTTTATGCTTTGCCAATCTGTTGCGATCTTCATTCTCAATTCAGAAGATGAAGCCGTTATGGTAAGCAAGGCGGTGTTCAGATCTGATGAGTCGATTGCGGATGAAATCGCTCGACGCTCGACTTCAATAGCTCGTTTACTTGTCACGGGAGCATCGCGTATGGAGCAAGTGTGGAGCGATTAGCGTTTTAATTCTTAATATCTCAGGACAACTTTAACACGGCGATCCGATCCTAAATAGGTTATGTGTTACGATAACAATGGGAACCTATTCATGTACATTGAAAACTTCATTTACAGAACAAATATTGACTCTCATCACAGAACTGTTTGACCTGGGTGGGAATCGAACTTTCAACTCTTGGCTCGGTAGTGAGATTTACTAACCCTAGAGCAACGGGCTCGTCTATTTACCATAGCCGTCATAACCGTCTGTCTTATACGAGAATACGAAAAATAAATCACTCAAAATTCAAGTCTGAAATTAAAGCAGTTTATTGGTTTTTTTTTATTAATCAAACAAATATTTATGTCTGATCAAAAGTATATGACAGATATCACTGCTGATTTAGGTTTCTTCTGCTTGCATGTTGCTGTAAAAAATTAAATGGGGCTTTCTGTTATCAAGTAATTATCCATGAGCGACAGAAACTCTGTATCAGTGGATAGCTCCTGTAAAAGTTCATTGATTTATTTACGTAATACATTATAATTGTCACGCTTATTTAAGCAAATGCGGATTTCCGTTGGCCACGATTTCGATAAATTCATTCGCGCGTTCTGCGGTTACCAAAGTCTACATACAAAACTTTTAAATAAACAGTAACGGAATACTGTAAGAAACAATTAGCATATCGCTGACGCAACACCGGCCGTGCCCATTTCACCGCCACGCGCTCCCACGGAACACAATGCGAACATAAACTGTACATGTGTGTTTCGCATCGATCCGTTGCAAAATTATCATTTTAATTAGAGAAGTACAACTGTTAGTATCGAGATGGGAAAAAGTATGAACATTAAAATAGGCACCGTCCAGACGAGCGCGCTGCTACAGATCGCCGATCAGATGAGCTCGTAGTCGGACGCAGCCTATTTTCCAATAAAACATATATTATCTTAATTTGTGATTAGATATCAACTTATTGGAGGCCTGTAGAAAATCTTCAAGACGGTTTAAAAATTTTTCTTCATCGTTTCCATTTCTTTTCTTTATTCACATTTTATTTCTTTCTTTCTTTCATCTTTTTTCTTTCTTTTAATTATTATAAAAATAGTGGAGGCGACCGAAGCTTGCCAGCGGAAATGCTCATTCTTTGCATCCCGGAGGAGTAGGTACCCTTGGGAAATACGTACGTATATTTCATCTCATTATCTTGTAAATTATACCACACAGGAAAACCACGCAGAGCTCCAGTCATTCGGTAAAAAGTCATCGATTTTGTATTGAGAGTCATTTGGGGAACAAAATGTGCCCCCATTAAGGGAGGGGGGATGGCTGAGAACGTTGTCACTTTCCGTGCAAATGTCACGTTTACTTTTGTTTAATTTGTCACGAAATGTTTGTGTGTCGGCGTCGCGGCGCAATTGAAAAGAACGCGCGACATTAGATCGGTTCTTTGTTCGAAGTACACATTAATGACTTTGTTGAATATCAAATTTCAATTTTGTTACGTCATTAATATGATTTTTTGCTTCGATCCTTGCAGGCTTCTTTGGCTTCAAGTCGATGACATATTAAACTGTCGAGTAATGTGCCTTCCGTAATCATCAATAAGTGTATGTAGATAGATTATAATAAATTACAAGTTTATGTACTGCTAATTATAGCCGTGATAGCTTACTAGTTTTAATTTCAGTTTCCCTCTCCGGGGTCCGGTTTCAAATCCTATTACGCACCTCTGACTTTAGAAAGTTACATGGGTTTTATAAGCAAAAATAATTAATATAATGCATATATATACTTGTAAAAAGATTTTCTGAGCTGTGTAAAGTTTGCCAATCCGCACTTGGCCAGCGTGGTAGACTATTACCTTTAACCTTCTTATTATAAGAGGAGACCCGCGTCTCGTAGTAAAATAAAAAGGTTGAAAAAATAAATAAAACTTTTATTTCTTCTGCTTAAAAAAAACTACGTTGTCGATACTATTATGAACAGAGCGTCTATTACGTAAAGGAGGGTAATTAAAAATACCAGTTTTCAAAAAAGATCTAAAGCTTTTACGTGTTCCCACGTTCTTATGTTCAGCGAACGGAACGGAACCACGCTTACGGAATTAAGTTATGGCATTAATTAGTATCGTAACAACAAAAACGTGTGTTTGTTTGTTCATACAGAGCTTCATCCACCGCAATTCTCCAATGTTAGTTCATTTTTATAAATCACTTAAGCTTTACTGATTAATGTTTGGAATCGGAATAAAAAAGTAGAAACAGATATTTTATTTGCCGAATGACAGGAACCAACAAAATAAAACAATAATAAAGATGGACACTTTACACTTTATTTACTATTTTAATGACAGCGGGCATTGGCGCGCTTACATCTAAAGTTCCGTAGCCGGTGAGAATTCTTAACTTCTGCTCACCCCTGTGGGAACAATACGTGATAATATGAACGCAAGTGTATAGAACAAATTATTGTATTCGTAAATGATGAACACAAACATGACAGCGCACAAGAGAGCGTCGCGTGCTAACTCACTCGGAAACTAGCTGACATCCGGTTAACGGCAACTATAAATGGGCGGCGTGCAACCCGTCTCTACGCACGCATCCTTATGAGAACAGATTAATTATTCCCTCCTAATTGGAAGCGTGTATAGTTTAAGCGATGTTTTATACATAATTCAATGCATCTAGTTACCTGTTCGCTTGCCGCGTGTAAGCGGCAGGGTGCAGTTTTGAACAATTCATAGCGATATTTAACAGAAAACATAACCGACATGCAATTAACAAATTCAATAAAAAATTCCATAACCAGATAAGCTATGAACTTTTAAGAGGCAACGTCTCTCGCTATATCAGCGAAGGAACACATGGTGAAGAAAAGCACGCCTTAGAGGTCTTCACAACGTTTTCCAAGGAATGTTCGATCTGCTGACCCCCACACACCCAGCATTGCAGACTGGAGTCTGAACCCTGCTCATGCTGAGATAAACCTGTGGGATGATAAAAGGATCGAGGAGGAATTACGATGACAACGATGACAGTTTCAGGCAAATTCCACAAACCTACAATACTTAAAGCATTCTATGAACTACACTGTATAAAACTACCTCCATTTAAACGTGATTCACAACCGGAAGCCATTTTCAAATGATCCCCAGACAGAATAGAGAAATTAAGTAATGGAGTTTCAAAGAAAACGCATTTTCAAATCCCTTTGAAGACCCTATTTTGAGCTGAAAACATGAAATAATTCTCTATAATTGCGACTGAATACTGGAAACGACGTCGCGGCCGTTCGATAGCGAGCGGTGAGCGACGAACGATAAAACTCTTATTGAAAACTTGTCTATCATAATACACACTTTATATATTTCAAAATTCTCTTCAATACAAATGATTGCTTTCATGGTCACCTTACAAAATCTATGTAAGTCGTTTAAACATGTCACTTGATATACGAGTACGTACTATCCAAGCTGATCGAAATTTTTGTTATTATTAATAATTTTTGAAGTAGAAAATGGAGAGGAATTGAAATCCTGCGGGTTCTCTGTTTCCCCTCTTTGTATATTAGTATCTCGAAGTAGTAAATATTCATCCTATCCTGAATATAAACCTTCATTTATAATATAATTGCCACCAGCTTTACAATTATGAAGATATTTTCTTTATATAAAGTACAATTACGTTTGTTTAGTAATATAGGTAATCGCTTATAGTTCCCTCGCCGACGGTACGACGCCACAAAAGTAGCCGTCACGTACTACGGTGTTCTTCTGCCACCGCGGGGGGTAATTTCCACGTGCAGGCTGTAATCATCCGCGGCACCCTTATTAATACATCCTAGTACATAAGCGCTATGTACTTAGTAGTGTAGTGTATACTGTAATACTTTAGCAAATATAATGAGTAGTGATCATTTTTAATTTTCGTTAGATTAAAACAATATTATTGAGACTTTAATTTGATCTACCGACTATTGTAATATGCCATAACATTCTTAAGATAATATATAAAAGGGATGAAGGCTTCTTAGGATAAGATATATAAAACGTTCCCGACATCCGCGCTTAAAAGTTTATTGCAGCCTTTGCTTAATTTTCGCACTCAATTGAGGCTTTAATCCCAAAATTAACAGAAGCCAACCCAAATACATTCAAGTTTAAATGTGTTAAGGCCCAATCAGACCGGATATCCGGTTTAAAATTCTCATTTTTGTTCGCATTGACCTCAACCCGCGTCGGCAGCGCAAAAATATAATTATGAATAATGGGTGGTAGAACCTTTTGGGGGTGCGTGGTGCAGAGGGGGGGGGGGGACTAATATACTCTGATATGGTGTTTTTGCGCTGCTATTTAATAGCTCTGTAGGTGGTAGATCTAATTGAGTAGCAAATTTAAATTGTTATATTCATCATAAGTTACATACATACGCTCAATGAAGGTCATGTTTTAATCATTGTACTTCGGCTTTGTGCGTCCTTCGGGCTGTATTGGACCGGGAGAAAAAAGTAGGCGAAAAAAACTCCTAGCACTATTTGCAATAACAAAAAATATTTAATCAAATTAGCGATGCAACAACAACATCAATTAGCAACAACATTGCTTCTGTTCAGCTTCAGCAGCAAATGTTGGATATGATGAAAAGTGTGTATTTTGAACTTGTCAATATATTCTCGCTTTATATCGATATACAATTTACATATAATAGTACACGCATGTAAAAATATTACATCGGATACAGAACAAAAGGCAATGAGGTCGGTTCGTCACGTTTCGAAGATTTAACGTTTATCCGTTTGAGGCTAATGTAATATTCAAGGAGACGCCCTTCGTCGACCCTCGCGAGGCTTTTATTTAACTCGTTAGAAGGCTGTACGCCAATTTGGACGCACTTCCGCGAGCAATTGACGCGAAACCTCCACGTGCCGCTCTGTATTGCGATCGCATTTTTGTACAAACCGCTGCATCTTCGGCTAAAGCTTCGATCGAAGTCCCGCGGCCGAGCGCCGGTTGCGTGGTGCGAACATAACAATTCTGATGCCCTAAAACTCTACAGATCGTAGTATTATCTGACAGAGTTAGCGAAATTATCAAGAAATTAGAACTGTATACTGTTCTTAGAAACGACATATTTTGTTCAATTTGACATGTTGGTACTTCGATATGATTTTAAAATAGTAACAAAATACGATATTTGCCATCACGCCGAGACCTCACACGGTGGGCAGAGAGCATTGCCTGCCAAATATTTGTACCCTTGCAGACTTGACACGCTTCTACGTCCAACGCTCCTTTCATACGTATAATTTTATAATGATTGGAAAAAATCCACAGATTGCCATCCAGTACAAGTATTTCTGTCATGTTCATGAATACTTGTTGTGCGCTGGGTGCGATAGTACCCGCTTAAGCAGGTAGGTAGACAACTACTCGTATATATATCCGGATCAAATAGACGCTCTGGCCACTTTAGGATTGGACTGCTCCGTATGCGGAGTCTTAGGATATTATAATTCTCTTTATGATCATTATATATTGGAAAGTGTGAAATGCGGTTCACAAAAGTGTTCATACTGTCTAATGTATTGTTATTTTTTGTTACAGGTAAAAAAAATATCCATCAAAGCTGTGCGGGTGAAAGTAGACATAAAATAGCAAAGGGATGTAAAGTTCAAACACAAAATACGAGTATGAGAACGGGAGAAAAATAATAGAAATAATTGAAGCATATTTTTCAATTAAAAAATTGATCAACATTTATACCGAACACGAGTTCTACTGCCGAGACGCGATTGAATAAAAAATGTATGAAACACATGTTATTCGAAACTTTTTTATGTACTTTTTTGATCCCGTTCATACGATTTTGTGTTGGAATTCCTGCGTGTTTTATGTACGATTCGCGTGTTTTGAACAAGAAATACGTTGTGCTGTTTATAATGTAGAAAATATAACATATTATTTAGATGTTATGCTATGATTTGTTTTACAGACAAGATAAAAAAAGAAAAACGCTAACTTTTTTTCACAAGACATATATGCATTTATTGATTTTTGGAAATGTAATTTTGAACGAGCTAGTCGATTAGATAACTCTCGTATAGCCTTTGGAGGTTGTTGAGGACGTTAATATATCGTTTCCGGCTACTATCGGCAGCTAATATCCACTTCACTCGGTCGGACCTCTTTGTCACACTGGAATGCAGGCGACAGATGTTGATTGGTCCAAGCTGCTCATTTGCATACAAGTATGTATTCAATTTCGTGTAATCGAGGCCCTAAGTGCGATCAATCAAAATTACGTTGCTACTTCTATTAATGAAACAAATATATACCTAATAGTAATAAAAGGGTTATTTCGTATACTTTTTGACGCATATTTTATTTTGTCCAACACATTTGAAGCTCTGCAATTCGTGGGCACGAAATGGTTACAATTAAACACCGCAGTATCGGCGACGTGGCTCGCGACCCGTCACGTAATGCTCCCCGTGAGGACGAGAAGTGGACTGCGGACAGCCGCTTCACGATGAATGACTGAAGAAAACCGGGTCAGAAGCGAAAGAAGTGTCAGGACTGCAATCGATAGAAATCCTGTCTCTGCCTATCGCAAAGAGAAATAGATGTGAATGTATAACGTATCTGTATAGTCAATGTTAAGATTATGGGGAAAGTTTGCAAGTAACAACCCCCGTTGCCAACGTTTTTCTCGCAGGTATTCCGCGTTTTGTGCGATTGAAGCGTTCTCGGTGTGTACGCGCCGTTAGTTTAGGGCCGCGTCCCGACGCTTCGAGCCGCGTTTGAATGTTTAAACACGGAATTCATAATTCATCGGACTTTTTCTTTCTTCTCTTTGTTCAAACGTTTCATTTTTATTTTTGAATTTTTCTGAAAGATTTTCTTATCTAAGACTCGATTACGTTAGCGAGTCGCCGGAACGACCGACTTAACGGGTAATTTTAAAGAAGCAGCGTGGCTTTGCATCATGTTGTACTTTCATGCATTGATTCAATGACGAGTTGAAAGTTTTACGAGAATTAGTTTAAATATTATCGCTCTAGTAGCGTTCCGCAGGCTACCATACTCAGTTGAGAATACTCTGAACGGCCTAAGTATTAAAGTTTATTTTTCACGGTACGAATAATTTGGGATAACCGTGTGCAGTTGTCTCAATTGTTATCTATATCTATATCTATACTAATATTATAAAGAGGAAAGATTAGTGTGCGTGCGTGCGTGTGTGTGTGTGTGTGTGTGTGTGTGTGTGTGTGTGTGTGTGTGTGTGTGTGTGTGTGTGTGTGTGTGTGTGTGTG
>DWEM01000605.1:0-17839 GCA_018245935.1 Agara belti belti
GAGGAAGGTTTATATGTATATTAACATTTGTATAATAATATATGCACGGGACGAAGTCGCGGGCAAAAGCTAGTATAGGATAAAATATAAAAAACAGGTAATAATTTCACTCTTTCTATCTTCCTATTTTTTTCTATTAGGTACATATAAGTATGTGTGAGCGAGTAAACCAAAAATGTTTTAAGGAGGTTAAAGTTTTAGGCGAAGGCTTGACAAGTAAGTTCAAAACAATAGATAAAGTGGTGAAAAAACATACAGAAGCTCACCTTTAATGATATGGTGTAAAACTAGGATCACGATGATGATGTCCAGTCCATTGATCTGCTTTATGTGACCTTTCGGACATAATTTGTAAAACTACCGAAAACTGCGTGTATCCGATTGAACAATCACAAACAATACACAATGGATACCGCCTTAACAATGCACTATCCTTTATGAATACTTAATTATAAAAACTCAAACGTATTTTGCAAATCGTAACCTAAATACTAGTACCTAAAAATGTGTTTTAAATTAAAAATAATATTCGTTCGAAATTTAATTTAGAAAATTTCTAATAAATTTTTAACAGTTACGAGTCACCGAGAAATTAAAGAATTAATACATATATGCATTTTTTTCTGAAAAGTTCGTTGTTATTAGAAACCACAGATTGCGGTGATTCGAGAACAAGCTGCAGAGACAAAACGAAGTGAGCTCTTTTAAAAATTGGGCTTTAGTACCTGGGTGGTGATTTAAATAAATAACAGAGATTCAGCAATCAGACGAATATCTTGAAAATACAGGATGTGGCCAAATTGAAATCGACGTCCCGAGTGCATTGACGTGGTAAGTGCATAATATATTGCAATCAGCGGTAACGCATTATCGTAACATCCTCTTATTCTTTTCATTTAATAAGGATGCAACAAATCACAAATATTTGCCACCGTAGGGGTACCTATATTCAACACAGTCAGTTTATGGATTCGACTTTCTTTAAGGAAACTTGTAGAAGAAAAAGGAATATTACTTATATTTTCCAAAATAATGTCAGTTTTTTAATTATCAAAATTTTTCTGTTTCGATATCCAAGTAAAATTAAAGAATTAAGTCATATTAATGCACAGAAACACATTCTCCATTTTTGACGTTGGAATATTTTGAAATATTTAGCTTCTTACTTTAATTTATTAATGACGAATTAAATATTAAAAACAAAAAAAAATTGTGAGAGCAAGCAGCAAAAATTAAAACAACCCTATTGGAAAATAAGAAGCACCGATCAGGCGTTCGTCTCCGTCCGCTCAATTTAAAAGCTACTTCTTTTTTTTTCGTCTGACCCTTTTGTACTGTCTCCTGGAAATTCGTCGCGACGTACTTAACATACGAGCTATTTTGAAATACAAGTATACGAGTCATCGTAAAATTTGCTTATAGGATGTAAAATAGTAACAGCTTAACTCGCTTTATAAGTGGTTATTTATAAGCCAAGTTCCCATTAAATACAAAGTTTCATTTATCTAGCTAAGTGCGTTTATACAATAAACGAGCACGCAGGTGTCAAAGTAATATGCTGAATATAGACATAACTTACTATACTAAACATTTCAAGTGTAGCAAAAATCGTGACTGAATAAATGTTATAACTATGACTTACTCGTAGCTATATCATAATTATGTATTTATTTAGCGACCTATTAACATTTTCAAAGAAGAGTGGCACAGATCCCGTTCTAGCAGTCCTATTTGGCTGTTCTCAATGTTTTCTCCGAGGCAATGACTACATGCAGGTAGCACTATTGTAGTCAATGTCAAGGTTACCTTCGGCGAACTGACCTACGGAACCTAAATTGCTCTTGAACTCGCTCACACACTGGCCTCAATTGTGCCCGTATGATGTCCCGGTTAACAACCTCTGGTGCCAAGGTGCCTGATGTTGTTTGCGTAGTTAAACGGAAGATTCAAGATATAAATTATGCACTCATTACAAACACTACTTCGTGTTTTATAATGTCCATTTATAAAACCATGACTCGGATTGGGCACAACATTATGTACCTATAAACAATAATGTCAACAGACATGGTCGCGCGACTCACTTTATATTAATTGTTAGGAGTAAGATACCTATACCCAAGTTATTATCTGTACACAACTTTTACCAAAGTTACCATAAAATTTTAAAATATTTTGCGCAATGTTATTATGATAATATACTTCATTAGTCGAAAGCTTCCAAACTATAGGATTTTATTCTTACTCCTTGCACATAGTACGCTGCGGCACGGTCGAAGGTGAGGTAGACGAATATTTTAGGAGATTAGTTGTAATCAGGAAAAGCTAATGGTACCAAAAAACATATTAAATAACGCGTGGGTTTAATTTACGCACATGTAGGTGAGTGTAGCTCGTACCATACAAAAATATTGTTTTAAACGTACAATAATTTAATTTAAGCGTGACAACACTTATTTTTCACTACTTACACTAGGGTAATTAGAAAATAGAATAAAGTGGTCACATAATTGGGGTATCAGTGAACTCAGTAATCATTCTTATTTAAGTTTGTTGTAGAAAATAATATTATTTTATCATTAAGACTTGTGTTACAACTGTTTTATAATTACAACTCTTATGTGATAACTTATAAATTAAGGAATTTCTATAATGATACCCATACAATAACCATAACAGAAATTTCGTATCATGTTACACTCGTGTTTTACAATATGTCTCAAATTGAAAATATTAGTGTAACATTACACATAAATCCATGTTCGTTTACATTGTACGTCTATCAATTATTTAAACTGCTTCATTTATCATATTAAACCTAAAACAAAAGAACAGTTGGTACACAAGAATAAATGACAAATTAATATTATTTTTTACAAAAAAAAAGTTGAAAGCTGATTAGTAATAAATCAAATATGGAACCACGTTAATGTATACGTTGTTCCGTCAGATTCACACTTCGGATGTAAGTATGGCGATTTTTTGCAAATATCGAGGGTGGTCGAGCCATGCGGGCTCAGCTGCGTATGTGATTATGTGCTATAATCTATTCTTATTCACAAGTTTATTAAACTAACGGATGTTATATGTAGGTACGTGTCTACTTAACATTTCCGCAATTATTTTTAAGAGCATGCCAAAGCTCAAACGTGAATACCCTTAATAAATATATCGTTTATACGATTATGTTTATAATAAAACTAGTTATATGTTAAAAAACACTTTTGTGTAAATGCATGATCAAACACTATGATTTGTTTTGAGTTTGTCTTACTTCACTGGATTTTTCGGCGTCAAAGCGAATTTACCTTCCATTTTTGAACGTTAGTGACTTCCAGGTAAAGCACATACTAAAAATTATATGACATAAATAAATAGATCGATCTACTAGAGTTAAGTAGCATTGTAAGTAATTTTATTTTCTGCTTAACGACGAAGGCGCCACAAATACATAATGCGGCTAATTATACATTTAAAAACTGCCAACTGGAAAACGGAAAGGCAAATGGCTGATTAACTGATCCAGAGATACACGTACAGCCGAAAGCGCTGAACCTAGAATCGTGAAATTTTGCAGGTTCTTTATATAATGTAAGTGAGCACTAAAAAAGGGATTTTATACGAGTATATTCCAGCTCTAAGATATTTCACCTGTAAGTAGAAAGATTATATGAAAATTCGTGGTGTTTGGAAGTTAGGCACCGGCAAGTAAGTTAGGCAAGTATTAGTTTTACCCTCTTGGTAATAAAAATAAATAAATAATACACTTTTTGGTTTTTAGAAATTCGATATCTGCGCGAGGAACGTTGCGCGAAAAAGCTAGAATAATAGAAAAATGAATATCAGCATATCCGAGGTCTATAGACCTGAATACCATTTAACCAGTCTCCATTTGTTTTGTTATGGAAATGTTTTTGGCTATTAACTTTTGTGTAATTCGCTACTAGGTGGCGCTGTAGCATATTAAGTTTGTATGAGAACTTCAACATATTTAAATCGGCTCTTTTGAAATTAAGAAGTAATCTTATAATTAGACATACAGTTTCTATAAAGGTTTTTAAACTCTCCCTGGATAAAATGAGCCATGTTTTATAGACTATTAAAAACAATATTCCACGCGGGTCACATCGCGAGGTGTAGCAGGTATAAGTAGGTGTAGTTTTATATGTATAGTTTTTGTATGGTCACAATTTATGTGTTTTCATAGTAATCGCGAAACCGGCTAATCCAGTGAAAGACTAAAGAGAGCAGTTTTTTAATTATCAGTAAATCCTTCAATACGCAATTATTACTTAGCTACATATTATCCAAATATTTTAATTACAACTTTTAATACTTACTTCTTATTGTAGAGATCATATGAAATACCTAAACATCATGTTTTAAAATTCTACAAATTCATCGAAAATTATTTTAGTTCATGCAAGATAACATTTGAACGATAATCATATTATTCACTCCTAGTACATAAGCAGGAGACGTCTTGATTCCCGAGCAATTAAGGTGGCTTGGAGCAGCCATAACAATCGATCGGTATAAATGGTCGTCCTCGTCTCGTTGACACGCACTCGTCACAGCTGGAGAGCAACGGGAACGAAGATAGTTCGCGAATTGCGTCAATGCACGTCATGCAATGCGTATGTGGTTAATCCAAATGAATTAAAGTGGCCTGTTTGGCAACATTACCTAAATAAAAAGACTACGATATATTTTGTTTGAATTTTATCTTCTTCTGACACTTTTATACTTATATTATGCATTTTAGTTAAGAAAGGTAAGTAGAATTTAGTGCAATCAATCTTCAAGTTGTTTTTGATTCAACCCATCTAAGAACTGACCTATTTTTTTAAGAAATCATGCGTTTTAATCCGTACCTACTTATTAATCATATACGTTCAATATTTTTGATCAGCCCGTGATACTTCTGGGAATACCTAATATCTTTTTATTTAAAAACTGGGGAATTGTCAAGCCAAAATTTAAATGTAATTTTCGGGAATATTATTTAAAATATTGTACTATTGTTTGAATTACTTTACCATATACCTACAATAGTGTAGTAGTCGTACTTTAATGGAATTAGGTATAATATTACATTACCTCTTTGTTAAGAAAACTGATGTATCGCTTTTAATGAGAGCAACAGTTTCATGTCCTTGCGTTTTATGATAAGAAATGTTATTTATAAAAATGACAAAGTCGCTACGTAACGACTAATTTTGCTAGTCATTCCAATGTAAAGAATACTTAGGCACATGAAATATGTCTTCTCGATGCGGGATTATTGTATCTAATTATTTAACAGTTTCACAAACGTGCATAGATGTAATACCGAGATAATATTAAGGGATTATTGAATTGCATACATTTTGACAGGATGTTGGCTATACAAAATTATATTATCTGATTTCTCATTAGCCACTATGGGAAAAATGGCCGTTAATAGTATGACCCCACTGCAATTATAACAACAGTTTTATAAAATTGGTAAGAGATTTAAGATAACACAATACATTTTGATTGTTCATTTCGATATCTGGCTCTTTTTCCACACCACCCGAGGGGTAAGAACCACAAGTGCGCTTTTTTTATAGAGGTATCCCCTGTAGGCCTAATCCTCTTTCTAAACGAAAGGGTTTTACATGGGTTACGACCAACATTGAAATATTTTTGTACAATTACGGTAACGTACGTTGATATTATTAGGTAATGTGTCAGGAATTGTGTCACTCAGTAATACGGAGGCGTTGCGTTTGCACGATTACGAGTCGAGGGCAGTATTCCTTGGCGGTAGCGATACACGGAGTCGACACAAAGACCGCCTACACGCTACCGTCACTCACAGCCACTAAACTCGACTCCCTTTTTTGATGACTTCAGTAACGTATTTCATTGTACACTCATACTTCACATTTTCCGCGTATAAGGTTTATGGTTCACACTTGCTTCTGGCTAAAATATAAATGCACAGTTAAGAGAGCACCGATTGTTTCTTATTGGTTAGTTACAAATATGTGGCAATATATTACAGGCATTATTTCATTTGTTAACGTTGAAATTAATACCCACTATGAATATACTTGGTCTACTGTGTGAATGCTTATTTATAAAGACATTACTTACATAATTATTACAATCACGTCCGTACATATAGTATCACAAAACGTGTGATCTCACAAAATTATACAAAGAGGTAAAATGATTAGTGATGGCGGCCACATATCTTTTATTACTCAATGATAAAATTGTAGACCATCACACCTTACAAAATCACACTTTCAAATATATCACAAACACTACAACATACCTGTTTAATATGCTGCATTCAATTCTGAACGTAATAATTACAGTAATGACCTTCACATTGTAACATCCAGCCTCATTAACAAATGAAACAATTGTACATTATTATTATATGAATTGACAAACGAATAAGCGAATATAAGGTATCTGCGAATATAATGAACCCTGTCGTGTGGTATCGACGACCTATCGCTTACCCAGCGAACTCGTAAATACTATAATAACTACATTATCGAGTGTGATAAATATGCTAAAAATAACAACAAAATTTATCATGTCATGTAGGTCATGACACATTCCGAAATTACATTCCTTATAATTATTGCTTTGGTTGCTCCCTCATTTAACATCTATATATTTGACAACTGCTGATATACATACTCGTAGATCGGTTTATAGTAGAGTTACATATTTTCCTACAATAAATAAATAAGATAATTGCATCTCGATTGTATGGTCAGAACAGACAAATCTTACGTACTGATATTTTAATAATGAGAAAACCTTTAGGCATAGTTGTAACGAAATATGTAAATTGACATTATAGAGTTATTGTTTTCATTAATTACTTCCGTTCAATTATTGAAATAGTATGTCTGTCAATATCAATGTAATATGTAGTAAAATATTATTATATAATTTCATTGGTGGTCTGAATAAAATGTTATTGTTATTGACTGATATTAATTAACTATTAAAATGGCTGTATTGGGAAATCGTGTAGCCGATGCCGCGAAGTTGAAATATTAATTATTAAAAAAAAAAATTATGGGTAAAAAGTAGATAGAGATAATTAATGTATAATAAATAAGATACAGATTTATTGAACCTTTACTGAACTTAAAAATAACGACATAAACTCTCGCAGTATAACTTGAATTTTAGTATGTACATACGTACGGTATGTTATAATTATTAGTGTTATGCGAATCTATTTGCGCAAGTTAAAATCGTTAAAGTAGACGTTATCATGAGCGGTCGAAGCCCCTTAGCTTTACCAGATCACGTAATTGTATACACACTAAGATAACCCTGTGTTCTGTTCTCATCCTTTACATCTTTTGTTTCAGACAATACCTACAGTAAATACCTGGGGTAATAATATTTCAATTAAGTGGGCTTTCAGAATATAGTAGTGCTTATTGTACCATGTTCTTCACTCAAAATAAATAAATTACCAAGTGAAGTATTGTTTTAGTTAAGATCAGATAAAAATGTACTTCATATGAAGCAAGTGTCATAATTATAATAAATTAATTGTTTGTTTATATTGTTTTGTCCATAATTTAGAACCATGCGAATTATTATTCAAGAGGTGTTTGATACGACCGATAGCAATCTTAACGTAGAACCATAGACAATCGTACGTGTTGGGAGTTGAAGTTATCTTTGGTTAATTAAAATTGGCAGTGCGTGAGACGATCACCGAGTGCCTTACCCACTTATAAGCTGCACACGTGCCTGTCATTGAACTCTGTAGACTATGTCAGGCGAATAGTTACTCGCACGTGGAAGAGTTGACCAAGCATCCAATCGCATGACTTTCAGATACCAGGTCTAGCTAGGGATAATGTTATTATATTCTCTTCCAGTTTCTAACAGTTGCATGTACCGTCATTTAATTGAGTTGAGTTAAATTAAAAATTAACAACTTAGGAACACGTACAAATTGCGTTCGTATAAATTCTATACTCTAGCATTGCGGAGCAAAAAATTATTTTATACATCGTCGTCTGGACGGGTCATCGAACTTAACTCTATCAATGGCTAACTGACTTATTAAGAACTTCATATTGAATGTAAAAATTGGGAAAATTGCATACTAACGGGCAAATATCAGGACATTATCAGTCCGGGCGAGGAAATCGTCCTGCTCCGTATGAGTGACGAAGGTCCGAGAAAGCGCAGGCGCATCGGCCTGCACTCCCGCTGGTGGTGGCCTGCGCTCAAACCGTTCCATTAGTTCGGCGGGCACACGCGGCAGCTGCCGCCCTGTGGTGTTGGGCGCCTGGGCGAATCCCAGTTTGGCGAGCAAACTCTCGCGAATCACCCGTAGGCTGTACTCGCGGGCGTTTTCGTAAGATCGGCAGGAAGCACAGATCACTTGCGCCGCCGGGGGCTCTTGTGGACAAGCGAGGTCGGCGGCGACAGCCGCCAGCCACGCGGCGAGCAGCAGCAGGCTCGCGGGCCTGGCCCGCGGCCCGCGCGTCGCGCCCAGCGGACGCGTGGTGCGGCAGAGCGGGGAGGCGGCGCGGGCGTCTCGGCGGAGCGAGGCGAACGATGTGCGGCCGCGGGCGGCGCGTGCTACACTGCACGCGGAGACGCGGCCGCGAGGCGCGAGCGCCACGCACGGCTCTCCCCAGCGCTGCAGCTGCCCCGCGCCCGCGCCGCTTGCCGCCCGCCCGCTCGCCGCCCGCCCGCGTGCTGAAGGCATGAATCATCTTGCAACACCGGGTAGCTCGAAAGCGCGCCCACGGCGTTTTACCGCCCGCCCCACAACCAACTATCGGTTACAGTAATGTAAATAAAATTGCGTTAGAAAAATATTTAACATTCCTCTTAGCACATACAATGTTCAGCTTAACGCAATGATTATCGGCAAGTTAGCTATTAAACTCTATAATGAAAATTAAATAATATGTCTGTCGTAGTAATTTAATTTAATACTTTTGTTACTAATTTGACAATGATATTACTACAATGGTCGGGCATCAAAAACGAATCGCTTGCGCCCAGACTGTACCTGTCAACGCTGAAGAGTTCTGGCGTGGATGTAGGCATATTCGATCTGTAGACACGAGTGCCTTGAATGAGGGCTATAAGACTGTGTGCTATGAGGCTGCCAGTGCGCGTCACTCTGATGAATCATAGATAACAAAAATTAAGCGTGAGAGTGCTAACGCCAATCGAAAAGTTAGAGTATGGAATAATGTAGCTAAATTTCACGTGCTTGAAAATATAAGCATTCCAATATTTTAACATGGCTTTTTACAAATATTTGAATATTATTTAACATGTAAAACTGTAACTGGTTTTTAGTTTTACAACCATTATTATACTTTAGCTCGATAGAGTTATTCTAAAATGGGTTGTAGAAATTGAACTTACGTATCTTTTCCATTATTACACTATTATTATATTCACTATTATTATTCGTGTGAATAATAACTAATTATTATTACTTATATTCAGTTCGTTTCTTTCCTCCCGAAACTCTTCTTTTAATTGTTATTGAAAATACATTACCTAATTCTATTTTCTTTCTTCAATAAATAATGAATAATAAAAATGTACCTTATATAAAATATTATGAAATATCTACATTTCATAATGCCGTAGTAGCAGGTACTTACCCTTGTGTAAACTCAACAACCCCTGAATAAAACAACACCAATTTTGAAAAAACAGGTAAAAACATTACCGCGTTAACATTATTGAGTAAACTCAACGCCTATTCTGTAATAAGCGTTATGCGCTACTGTTATAGGTTGTGAATGCCTTGTGGATATGATATTCCTATTCTTCAAACCTAAGCGGAAATCGGCGGAAATCACTATCGCTATCGCTGAGGATAGCGAAATTTCATACAAAAACAAGACGATACAGGTACATTTCGCTCGGTCATTTTCGCTACTCAATAGCGGTTTCGAATAGAGGTATTCTAAGCCGAGCATAATGATAAAATCTATGTTTGTATAGTTTCGTTTTCGTACGTTTAGTTTTTTTTGTTGGCGTGTGGTAATCTCATGTTTCCTTCCTTCGTCATCCAACACAGGTTTATAGCACAGGACCAGTCCTTATAACAGTGCGTATAACAGCGTAAATGACGTTCGGTCTAGAATGCAGCACGCTTACTGTTATGACTACAGCCACCCAAAGTGCCGTCCTTGTCGTTCTCACAGAAGCATTTCGAGACGATCAAAGCCTTACTTTGATCTGTTTTGTAAAACAGACCGTAGCTTTCGAGCGTCCTTGTCCGCCAGCATAGCCACTACTACTGCTAGCGAAAAAAAATCTGTCCCGATTAGGTGGAGCAGGGCGCACCGCTCGGTCTCCCATACAGGGCACACTTGTGCTAAGCATACTGTCGATTTAATTAGGTAACATACATATGATACGAGTCTACAGTCTTTCTAAACAATAAATATAACAGATATACAATACTGATTTGTTTTTCTATTAAATATGTAGTTATTTAACATTTGTTTTACTTCATTATAATTTAAATAAGAATATAACAGAAATTAATTTTAATTTACAAAGTAATGAATTTTAATATCTATGAAATTTTCATTATTTGATGATCGTATTATTAACATTATCATAAAACGTACTGATTCAATGCTGTTCATGATACAGTATACATTAACCACTATTCACAGCCACATACTTTATTATATACAATCCATCCGAACCGCACAGATACTTTATTTACCACCAGAATCAATACTTGTATCTTAAAACTATACTGTAATAAAGCAACCGCAACACACTACAAACTGCATAACAGATCGCAAATAAAATTGTAAAAACATTTTTATTTTGTCGTTTTCTTTAAGCTTAAACGACGCCGGCATATGGTTTAATTAGCGTTACAATGTTACAGTTTATGATGATAATAGAGCTATAACAAATAAATGAGTAGGTCTTCAAATAGAGACCTCTAATAGCAAATTTATGTAAGCTTTTGTCACTGCGACGCCTCGCGTGAAAATCAGAAAGCCACATTTTATCACGGAAACAGGGTATCAAAAACCAATACCATAAAATTGATTCAAAGCCATCACCATAGTTTTTGTTTATTTATTATACATTGTCCTAAAATATTGTTTATGTTTTTTATGTTGACGAGGGAGAAATCTTAGAATGATATCCGCGAACTCTTGGGGGACGAGTTCAGAGCATGTGGGATTTCTAGTCACTAACAACCCCTCGGTGCCCTTTCTCGGCGGTATTCGGAGGACTCTGGGATCTCTAAGGAAACCTACCGATGAGTGCATATATATATGCCAATGAATTTACTGAATTTTCTAATTGTCAAATACCTTACTTTGCTTGATAAAATTTCAGCTTCAAATAGAAACAAATAAGTAGCCGTATAGGATTATGTGTACAGTAAATAGTTAGTAGGTCGTTTTTCCAATGTCTCTCCAAAGACTTTTGGAAGATTTCCCCCACGTCATCATAAAAGGTATATATTATGTATTAATTGTAAATAAATTTCAATATAATATACATAGTACATACGTGTGAATATTTAAGTGCAAATTTCAGTTTATTTTAGAAGCGAGCCAGTGAAATACGACGTATACACCAAGAATATTGCAAAGAATAAATATTTTGACGTTTCTCTATCCTAAAAGATGAATATAGTTTCTGGCGCGAAAGCTTTATTTAACACTGGAGCATGTAAACCGTGATTACGATCATTTTAAATTCATAGCACACGGAACATAAATAAGTAGGTACTTCTGTCGGAGAATACGTATACAAGCCGTTACACGGTCTAAAAGCTTATTTAATAACGAAGATTAACCGGCTTACATTTATTGTATGGCCCATTAAAGTGGTGAGTTTAGAAAAAAAAGCCTAAAATCGGCAATTAGTACGCCCTTCATTTTAATCTTATCCCAAAGGTTCAATAATTGGCGATTTATTGGCTTACTAAGTGACATGTCTTTTTACCGGACTGCGAAAAAAAGTATAATGTTTTTCGAACGAATTTATGATTGTATACAATACATTAAGTCCATTTCTTGAGGTGTCGATGGATTCGTCTCAATTATGGGAGTGACATAGGCTATATAATTTTTATATACTCACTCCCTCCCCCCTGCTTCCAAAAAAGGGGGCCGATACTATTTTTTTCCTTATCATAACAAGATTGGTATCAAGAGTTACTAAATAGACTATTCCAAACATAACATAACACTTTATACTATTTTGGCACAATTTCACAATAAGCGTAGTTAATAGCGTTTTGCTACTGAAGACATAATTATTTTTGATTTTTGTTTTCAGTGCCACATAAATAATAAAAAAATAAACTCATTCGACAGAGATCGATATTTTTTTTGTATATTATTGCTCAATAAAACTGAAGTTTTTTATAAAAGCAGGTAACAGTAAATCAGGCAAAAAACGATTTCGCTTAGAAAGATAAATTCAGACGTTCTCAATTTTGTACTTAATATACACAGAAGTGTAAAGTGCACAAAATATTTTGTCAATTGAATATTTTGGAAAACTCATTCATTAATGAAACTATAGGGTAGAAATAAAACAATATATTATTTTAAAAAAACCTGACTGCTAAAAACAATTTTTTAAACTTTATACACACAACAAATTCATAGATACATTCATGAATATAATGACTACAAAGGCATTTTAATATATTTCATCATTTCCGTGAATAAATACGTTACAAAACTATATGTATACATCTCATGGTGCCTTGTAGATAACTAATTAGACATAATTTAATGAATTATATACAATATAATATTTTTTTCTCCATACTCATAACAAGTAAAAAGATCCTACCAAAAGCACATATGTAAAATAAGGATCAGTTATGTATTCTACAGACAGGAAGAATGTTTTAATGTTAATAATGTTAATATTGAATTATCGTATTACGTAATAAATTGAGTCACAGGAGATTTTCAAAGAATAATCACTCGACATAACGTGGAAAAAGGAACACATTGAATTTGACAACTTGACACTGACAAACTGACAATTTCTAATAAAGTTTAGATTTGTTCGCCTGTATCAAATTAATTCGTTATGTTATTATTATAGATATAACAAACTATATTATCGTTAGAAGAATATGGAACAATGTCGAATATGCTTAATGTATAAAAAGAATTTATGTTCCGTGTTTGAGAGCGAGCAGGGAATTTCGTATTCATATATGATAACATCAATAGCTAAAGTAAAGGTACCTACAAATACACACAGGCATCAGAAGCATACTAAATATCGGGAATATTTCATGCTTATCAATAATTATCCATAAAATTACAAACAAGCTAATGGTTTCTCATATTTTTTGACAGATTATAGATGTGTATAAAAACAAAATATGTTTACCATGTCGTAGAAAACTTCGGAGTCTATATGACTTTAAAGAGCTAATAGAAAGGTAATATAGATAGTATTACATCGAATTTTAAATTAATGTCTATACATTTTCAGGTAGTAATTTTTGAGTCAACTTTTCATTTCTTTCAGTAAAAATTAAAGTTTTTAATAATGGATTTAAGTCATAACTTACATAGATGATCAGACTCGTTTGTTCTAGATCTGATTGCAAGATAAATCAAAATGTATCAATATTAAGGTTTGACAATATACATGAACTAAAAGTGGGATTATTGAAAAAAAATCGTAACAACAAGAAGATTATGAACAACTGTGAAGACATCATTGTTGATTTTACTAGTATATTTCACAGAGGTTGTGATACCATATCTTATAAGAATATTACTATTAAAAAAGTTACTCCCTTTAATAACAGGATAGAAATTGGACATAAAACTGTGCCCATATTAAACCTTTCAAATATAACAACTGTCAATGATTGCAATTATGTAAGATTTTCATACTTTATTTTATTTTGCTTTTGTATACTCTTCCTAATTTCACTGACAAAATAATGTGATGTGTCAATTTTAATTTTAGGATGATATGTGTAATAATATAAATCAATATAAAGACAAAATGTTCATAAAAAGAAAGAATACTAAGGGAAGAAAAGGGGGAAAAAAGAAAGGTAAGCCATATTTCCCTTTCAAAAATTGTGTCAGCATGTTTGAAGCAATAATTGTAGAAAAACAAATGTATATCATGGTCATTGGCCAGTGTTAAGGTTTCCTATTTTCAGCCATTATTTAAATTTGATTATAGTTCATGAAACAAGAATCAGTCATAGGACAAGTAAATTGCAGAAGAAATTTAATGGCATTTGCATAAAACCAGTAGTATTAGATAACATAAGAGTAATACGTACAAATTATAAACTAGACAAGACAAGAAAACACAAGTTCAGAAGGAGGCAGAACATGTGTCCATATTGTGGTATGATGTCCACAAATATAAAATCTCATATCATGGTGCATATAGGTAATTTAAATTTGTTTATTCATACAATCAATTATGAAGCAACATAAAGTATTATGAATAACAGTCGTTTTTATTACATACAAAATATAAGTATGTATAAAATTGCAAATTATTACAGGAGTGAGAAAATATAAATGTTCTGAATGCGATAAGGGATTTTTTACTAAAAGGCAGTTAAATGTTCATCAGAGGAAGCATATAATAAGTGGAATTTTCAAATGTGATCACTGTGTTGCAGTTTTTAACAACAAGATTTCTTTACAAAGGTTTGTTTTCATCCTAATAAGTTATTAATATGTATTGTTGCAATATTGAATTAACAGTACTGATAATATGTATTCAGTTATTTATATTGCAAAGTGTGGTATAGTTTAATAATGTTGATTACATTTAATTCAAATGACTATTAACCTTTACATTGTAGCCATATGGTCATGCATACAGATGAGAAAAATCATGTATGTTCAGTGTGCAGCAAAAGTTTTAAAAGGGTATGTATGAAGATTTTATTATGTTTTCTTGAATTGTATAAAAAAATCAAATTTATAACAAATCATATTCCATGCTCTATTATAGTCCTTAAAGAATTGTCTGGCAATAATTTAGTTAGGTGAGTGGTAAGGGTTGTGTCGGGGGAGTGCTAGAGGTTGGTCTTATTGTAAAATATTGTGACATTTGTCATTCAAATATATGCAAATCAAAAGGACAGGGTAAGTACGCCAATGAGATAACATCTAAAAACCATGTCATTAACAGTCCGAGTCTCGTAGACCAATGAATACATAGTAGTCCTAATAGTCACTATTTATGGTTCATTCGTTCACAAGTTAATACAGAAATCCTCAAAAAAAACACTCTACACTACACTTGTCCTCAATGGTAGGAACTAGGAATATATAGTATTTCTAGACAACATGTGAATACCTGCACTGGATAGTAGGAACATAAAAACATGTAGTCACCACATCACAATACATATAATCTTCTGTTCACACCCGTGGTGTGGCCAGCTACTTCCGCGATGGTTACACCTAGATGTTGTAAGTTAACAAAGTACTTCATATTTGTGATAAACTTAAAATAAACTCCATTCACAATACTCCTATTGCAACTCGCATATGTAAAATTTTGTACAATAGAGTAAACACCAGCATTTTGCTTGCTAGCATATAAGCCCGGAAAAGTCCAGTCCATAAAGTCTACAATAGTAGGTACTCACCTATGTAATATTTTTTTTTACATATTTTTTGTATCTGTTTAGAAAAGCGCTTTGCTACGCCACAAGCTTATTCACAACTCTTCGGCGAAGTCGTTCAAGTGTGATTTATGCAACATGTCTTTTTTGTATAAACAAGGACTTCGAAATCATATGCGTGTCCACACTGGAGAGCGACCATATAAATGCGAGGTAAGTTTTATATTAGAATACCTACGTATTAACCCTTTCAAGGCGATAAAATCATTGAGTATATACGTCGTGTTCGTTGCTATTTTACAGATTTGTGCACAGCCCTACAGCTACAAAAATGACTTCAATAGACACTGTTTAAAAAAACATGGCGTGTTCTTAAAACGAAGATCTGTTTACGTGATGAACGAAGAAGTTTTGATGCAAGAACGAGCGCTAATGAAGGGTTTAATGCTTAGGTTACAAGGAATCGTACAGGAGGGAGAACCCTTAAATCCCTTTAGAGGTCCACAAGCGGCCTTGGCATTTGAACAAACTATTAAGTCTCTGAATTCGGGTCAAATTCCAGTAGATGTTATATTGTGATTATTGTTATTTCTTATGCTTATTAAAAATAAAATTATATACATATATGTATATTTATATTTTAATACATCCTAAAATGTCAGAGGGGATATTTCATTGGACAAGTTGACTGTAATTTTTTTATTAACTTATAAACACAATACAATGTGTACAATCTTCTAATATATAAATCTCCCATGACTTGAACAATAATAATAATATCTTGGGGACACCCTCACATACGGCGGTCTGATCCCAAACTAGTAAGTCTGTACTATCGGGACCAGACACCTGATAAATTACATATATACATACTACATAACATTTGCATTTATTACACCCAGATACAGAACAAACAAATGTTTGTCTTGAGCGGGTATCGAACCCACGACCTCCGGTTGTGGAGTCAGGGTCTGTAACCAATAGACCAAGAGACGCGTGGTCGGGTCCACCGTACCGTATCCTCCTGGACGTGGTAAGTGGAAAAAGTAAGATGGGTCCTGCAATTATGTAAGTCAATTTATTTAAAATTATTTATGTATTAAAAACATGGTTACGGGTAATTTATGGATTTATATATGTATTTTTTGGCTGCTAATTCCACGGTGAACAACTCCTTATACTTTCAATAATGCCGGTTCTGAAAGGATCATATAAATAGAAAAGAAACTCATTATCTTAATTCGTGTTATTTTTCTCCCTACGCGTGTTGTCTTTATATATCTCAACCCCAACCTTTTATGAAAATGACCCGTCTATAATATCACCCTTCGCTTATTGTTGCGTACGTCGTATACTGTATGGGGATCGATTACACCTAAGTGTGTCTTTGTCACTAATGGATCTATTATTCCACCTATCCAGCTATCAATCAGTTTACCGTATAAAAGGCACGGGAATCATGGCATGTGATTACTTCTCTCACGGTATCCACAAGGACCAGGCGCCACCATGGTAAAATTCGATTAATAATATTATTACATTATTTAAATCTTTGTCACCTCTTTACAATCCACCAAATATATATATATATGTAGTAATTATTATTCAGTTAATTCTTCAATGGATTTCAAATACTGCCTTCTGTAATCACTGCATGACGTGTAATGATAACTGATTAATTTGCAGGCAAAATTAAGAACGTCTTTTCATTTGTATGTCTACATATTACTGACCATACAAGTGATCGCCATAGTCGTGGCTTTCAAGAAAACATCCAATATAAATGAATACACGGTTAAGAATCACCGTACTCGTATGAGACAAAATTATATAGTGCAGAAATCTACCGACCACGATGACCCCGATAACCTGGACGACTTGGGCACGGCGTACGCTTCAGAATCTCTCGAAGCAGACACCAACCCTGAGGAGTTGCCGGCGCTCATCGTCGACTATGCCAATATGATTAGAAATGACATTATCCTCATGGATAACTCTGTTCAAACAAGAACGAGAAAAAGTGATCAGATTAAAACGGAGAAACATAATGTAAGTGTCCATCATTAAATCATTGCAATATTTAACCATTGTACTCCTAATGTAATGTCACTCTTTCTTTACAGCAAGGAGTGATCGATGTGCCATGTAGTTGTGAAGAGGATGGAGTAAGTAATAAATTGTCAGTAGACTTAAATTAGTACTTTTCAG
>DWEM01000606.1:0-17838 GCA_018245935.1 Agara belti belti
CATATACAAACTGCTCCACGCGAACGAAGTCGCAGGCAAAAGCTTGTAATTAATATACCCTATATTGTTCAGTGATCATGTAGCATTCAAGTGGTGAAAGGATTTTTGAAATCGGTCCAGTAGTTTTGAGCCTATTCGTTAGGTACACATACACACACACAAATCTTTCCTCTTTATAATATTAGTATAGATATAGATATAGATTAACTTTAAACAGCTGCAGTCACTAAACTTAAAAGTGCATGTGATCTTACATTGAAATTTGTACTAATCTATACAATAGAAAATTAGGCCTACTCTAAAGAGTTATAAATATTTGAAATTGGTGAATAATTTAAAAAAAACGAAAGTCTAATGAATTCTTCGAAATTCAATGTGCTGACAATGGACAATACATTAAAAAAAAGGTACTGAAACGAAAAATATTTATGACCTTATTAATACCTTAAAATGTATACTGTATAATACACATATTAAGCAATGGTATTGGGTTTCTGGCAGTGTTTCATTTGGGAAGCATTTAGAAGTTTTCTTGATATTTTTACCAAATATATACATAATCACCTTGAAATTCTACCCTTTCAAATAAAAAATATTTGCTATAAGTACACTGTAAAGATATCCTATAATTAATTAGCGAACTTATTTCTTTGTCCCTTAAGGGTTAATAGTGATTTAAAATGAAGTAACAAAAGCTGAAAAACACAAAGATATATTCTTACCCAAGCTACAGCTATAGCAAACCGTTCTCTAGTATCAAAAATGCTCACTACACTCCCTTGCCCAACATTATAGATCATAAGATCACCAGATTGGCATCCTGTCACAATGTGCATGCAATCAGGTCCAAAAGTTGCCCGCCAAATGCTGCGAGCAGGTATTTTATGTATTTTCTGACAAGTCACCATGTCCCATACTATGAGTGTAAAATCCATTGCTGTTGATACGAGTGCTAAAAACATATACTCTTATGACATAGTCAGATTAATTGGTAACATTGCCAATTATGATTGGATGATTTGGGATATTAAAATACTTATAAGTATATAATTTCATAGCTCAACTCACTTTGTCCATCCAAGCTTATTGATAGTGATGTAACAGCTAATATGTGTTCCTTTAATGTCCTTTTTAATTCCAATTTGTTGTTCTCCCATTCCCATACTTTGATATGTGCCAATGAGCCAGCTGTTACAATTATATCTTTAGGGGTACGTCTAGATAGAAATAAATACATTGAAAACTTAACAACCACTTGAGTCAATTTTACTAAGCATAAGTAATCAAATATATCATCGCTGTACTGATAAAACTGTTATACGCGATGAGAAACTTACGAAACATCATCAGAAAAGTTAACGCGAGTCCAAGCACAGCAATATATTGGATCATCGTGAGCTTTTTCTTTTTTCATGAGCAGTGAATACTGTAAAGTAAACAATGTGTAAAAATGCATAAGCAAATGTGGTTACAAACAATGTGTTTAAGCACAAACTTACTATAGAAGGCGATTGCATTTTTGTTCATAAATTCCGTTGCTGATTTGTCTTTTTTACACTTTATTTTACAATGAAGGGTTTTCTCGGTAAAGACAAGTAATTAGTCTAGTCAATTATGACTTTAATTTACTTTATGAAATAGTTCCTTCTAATATTTATAGGTAAGGTAGATAGGTAACTACCTAACTACCTATACCTACCTAGTACTGCTAATAGCTTAAGTACAGTACAAGAGTACAAACCAGTTGCACTGCCTCAGACAATGACGTTTATAAAATTGAGCTGCGCCCTCTGTATTTTGAATCCGTAAGATAAATCCTTATTCAATAAAATTACCACATAAAAAACGTATTCCATTATTAAACTTTTAATTTTTCTGGTAATTTCATATTTTATTTATATCTATTTTTTATAGCAGAGAATAAAAAATTAAAATCCAGCCCAAAAGTGGACACATAAATATTTATCTTTTTCTTTTTGGCAATATTAGATTCATACGTCACCGTCATAGCTAGAATATTATTGACCCGACTGACCACTTCATATGTAAGGATCACATAACTAGCTTAAACTATAATGTGTTGTTTATTATGTTTCTGGTATTATTAATATTGTGTCTTTCTGTTTTATAATACTTACATAGTGATTCACGATTTTCGTCGGAATTTAACTTCGAAACTACTTGTCCGATTTTAACCTTTATTTGTCAAAATTTGTAATTTATTGGAACTTAAGGAATAGATCGATTAATTATCTAAATATTTTTTATTACAAATATTTTTTTATAGAACAAAGTGTGGTAAGGCAAATGTGACACGGGATATTTACATATATGGGATTAAGTTAACGTATAATAACTGAATCACGACAGTGCGTGATCGGCTCTGCTTGTGGTTTTATACATTTATTGATATAAGTACAGATGTTACAGTGGACAGTCATAAATATTTATACTTTTATCTTCAGACACCGATACAATCTTGTTACTTTCAGAATTGAACTGCACACCCCAAACCTATAAGAGATGCACATTTTTTAATATTACTTGAATATGTAATCATTGGTCATCTCCAGTATACACAGGGACTTGCATCCATAAACTTCCGACTGAAACACAAATTTTTATAATTACAACTGTTTTAAAAAGGGAAATAGATATAGTGGCAATACTTTCCCAGCTGTGCCTGGCGAGTCTGCTTGGAATTTTTACAAACAAATGTCTTTTTTATGTCATACTTAATGTCGTTATTAAAAGACGAGCACACTTGTATACAATATTAGTTTCTCCAAACCTGGTCATTGTGTTCTTGGAACACATGCTGGCACTGCATGCTATCTAAATCCCACACACGGACAGTTCGGTCTGCACTACTTGAAACAAATCTTCTACCGTCTGGGGAGAAAGCCACGGAGAGAACCCAGGAGGCGTGGCCTGACAGTGTACCGGCCAAGTTTGCATGAACCCTGTTAAATGTATTTTTATATTGAGTGCTACTGATGTACATTGAATAATAAAAAAATATAATTGCTATAAATCGTTAACAGTGGGCAGTAAGGATGTTTCTAGAGACTGGAAAAGATTTTTTTTATTTTATGTCCATATGAAAATTCAAATATACTTACACATCATATAACTTCATGTGCCCATCGTCAGATGCAGTGAGCAGCAACTGTGAGTCTGGAGAAAAACAGAGGCTCCGGATAGGCATTGCATGGCCCTCGAGAGTATGGACAAGCTTGCCTTGTGCTACATCAAAAATATTTATAATTCCATCGAGCGCACCACTTGCTATATATTTGCCATCCGGACTCTGAAATACACAAACAAATATGTTTTAGTACATTTTTTAACATATATGTTATGATATACACACAACTCAATCCACTTATCGATTACAATATATATTTCAATTATTTGTAGTGGGCAACATTCTTAAAGTATAACATATTGAGTTTGCAATATTTTCAGGCATTTTGGAAGTGAACACTAAACATACTAAAGATTATAGGTTAGTAGAATAATGATGTTCTTATCTGTGTCAATTAAAGTACAAAAACATTGAAACCGAGATGACCATTTGAAACTTTGTGTTCTTAGAAACAAACCATTTTGACTTTAAAACTTTTATTTAGTTTTCTGATAATGAAACAGTTTGCTAGTATGAGTTAAGCTTCAGTTAAATATTTTGGCTCATACATACATATGCAACACTCAAGGTGAACTTTCCTCTTGTATCAAGAACTTGTTCCTGCTCTCCATTTTCAACCGAGAACATCAAGATCTTGCCGGCATTGCTACCTGTGATCACATGTTTGCCATCAGGCGAAAAATCCAAAGTCCAAACATCAGCCAGCCCTGACTCCATTGTCTTCAACTTGTCTCCAGTTACAATATCCCATAGTATTAGAGATGAGTCTTGAGAACTGCTCGCCAGGGCTAGCAAAGTAAAAAACTGTACTAATAAATATATTGTTCACAATATTTTTACTGATAAGAGAATTAAATGTCATAATAAAATACTGGCTGGTATATGGTAGAATTATTATAATGCTAAACTTATCAGATACAGGTTATGATTTGATATGGTCATATTGTGATGAAAAAATTGTAAATTAAGATAAGAATTTATTAAATTACTAACTGTGCCCCATGGTGTTACCCGCATGAATTTTAAACCCATTAGGGTATTGGGATAAACAATAGCCTATGTTCATTCCTACGCTTGAAACTACCCACATACCAAATTACTATATTGCAATTGGCCAAGTGGTTTATTTGTGAAAGCATAACAGACAGACGGACACATGGAGTTACTTTGCACGTATCATACATTTAAACCATCCTCTTGAATTCATCTATCTATTGATGAAAGCTTCATTAAAATTCATTGCATAGATTGAAAGATCTAATCCTAGACAGTGGGAAGGTACTTGGTTTTATACAATGTAGAGATAAACACAAAAAATCCCAAATGTATAACATACTTTTTCCATCTGGACTAACTACTACAGACACCACACCCAGAGAATGTCCCTCTAGCTGATGTTTTTCTTCCAGTTTTCCATTTTTTAGTTGCCATACTTTTATTATATCATCAAGCCCTCCTGTTATAATATAATTATCAAAAGTGCTTGGCAGGTTTGAATGACTGTAAACAGAACATTAATTTGTAATTTATTTAATATAAAATGAGATAGCATATTTTATGAACTCTTACTGTTAACCATGGGTCTTCAATTCACCCTTAGTTATCATGATAGACTATGTATGCCCATATAACACTACTTTGTCACACAACCTATGCAGATCCACATGATTCGAGTTAAAAAGGCTCAAATTTAGCCAAATAAAATAAATAAAACTCTCTACACATTACCTACTGTAAGCTATTTGTGAATGAGATATTAACATATAGCCGGTTCCAACTCCCATATGTATAATTATTAAGACGGGGAATATAGAGAACTCAAAAATACCAAATAAAAATTTAAACTGCTAACACTAATAGAAATCATAACAGACAATTTAATGGCAATTTAACAACAACGTAAAAAATATCGATAAGCTATAAATGAATTACATTTATACAACATAACTTATGCTTACTTGGAATTTTCATTATGTTCATCTTCATTGTGTTCGTTCTGATTTTCATTTTCTATTTGACTCCAAGCACAGCACCATACTGAGTCGTCGTGAGCGTTCTCCTTTTTCAATTGTAAATAAAACTGGAATTTCAAATAATAAATAAAATTGATTGTTGGTTATAAAAACGCCGATTACCCTTAAAATACTCTACATACCAACGTCGTAATAGACATTTTGACATGCACTTGTTTGGAATTTTTCAAATACAACCTGCTTAGTAATTAATTATATTAAAACATTTTAAAAATACAATTCTTTTAACCAACTATAACTTCAATTATCAGTTGTTTCCGACCGTACCACTGACATTGACAAGGCACAGCAATGGCCATATACAGTAATATCCACAGTATATTACTTTACGCTTTGGGCGTATAAAAGTTTTATAGTAAAAAAATTGCAGTTTAAAAAATTAAAAAAACACGCTTTTGTTGCAATTTAAACTAAAAAGTAGAAAATAATTTATTATAATAAAAATTTAATAATCGGATACATGTACAAGAAATTACAATATTAATTATTAATATTGATAAGATTACCCTGAGCCAAAATTTGTATTAAGTTATATAAAAAGGAAACAATCATTTAAAATTATAATATGTATTTCACTTGGTAACTAGTACGTTTTTGTAATCTTATTTATTGTTTACGTAACTAACGTTCAATCTATTTATTTATATTGACCGAAAAGAAGATATCAAGGCATACAGTATACAAGTTAAAAAAACCATTCACCAAAAATGACAAGTTGACAACTTAACCAAATTGTAGTTGTGCCATTCTCCATCTCCTTAGTATCAAATCAAGCTATAGGTATGTAATTACAATTACACATTTACAATTACAATAGATATGACTTTTCCCGATGATCGTCATTTGTGATGCGTTGGTTGGGTTATTTTTTTGTTGTTTCTAACTTTATCGATCATTTAGTTCGTTTTACTTAAATGTAACTTTTTTATTTTTCTGACTCCCAACCCAAGCCTTACAGACTTCAACAGTTTGCTCTTTTCTTAGTTCTTGTGTACTTACTCGCTTTGTACTAGCAAAGGCGAAACACGATGGCTGTATCAAAATCAACAAACACCTACAATCGACAGAATTGGGAAGACTCGGTACGTACCTTACCAATGATCGAAACATAACGTAGACAATTTATATATAACAATATTGTTTTTCTTTAGCAAGTGTTATTTTATATTGCTTAATGATTTCAGGATTTTCCAATATTGTGCCAAACATGCTTAGGAGATAATCCGTACATTCGCATGGTAAGTTTAATTTTGTCTATATTTCTACAACGTAAACCCATATTTTTCTAACGTAATAATGCTAACATATAAAATTGTTTACAGACAAAGGAAAAATATGGTAAAGAGTGTAAAATATGTGCACGGCCCTTTACTGTCTTCCGCTGGTGCCCTGGATCCAGAATGCGTTTTAAGAAGACTGAAATATGTCAGACGTGTTCTAAGTTGAAGAATGTTTGTCAAACGTGTCTTCTAGACCTTGAATATGGGCTGCCTATACAAGTTAGAGATGCCGCTCTCAAAATCCAGGATGATTTGCCTAGGAATGAAGTTAATAAAGAATATTACATTCAGAATTTGGACAGTCAGATGTCTAAGTTTGATTCCAGTCAACCAAGCAATTCTGCATTGAAATCTAAAGGAGCGTCTGACTTATTGCTCCGTCTCGCAAGAACTGCTCCATATTATAAACGAAACAGACCACATGTGTGTTCATTTTGGGTAAAGGGAGAGTGTCGCCGTGGTGAGGAATGTCCTTACAGACATGAGAAGCCAACTGACCCTGATGATCCTTTAGCTGATCAAAACATCAAGGACAGGTAGGCATTTTTCTCTTAACACACAACATAATAACATAACAAACAAAATACTGCAACATTTTGTATATTGATAATTAATTTACAAATCAATAACCTTTTAATTGCTATTTGTTGCTCATTATTATTTTATTTTCACAGATATTATGGAGTGAATGATCCTGTGGCTGAGAAACTAATGCGTCGTGCAGCTGCTATGCCAGCGCTGCCTCTGCCAGAGGATAGAACTGTTACAACATTGTATGTCGGCAATCTGCCTGAAAACATCACAGAGGATGAGCTCAGAGGTCACTTTTACCAATATGGCGAGATTCGGTACGATTTGACAACCTGTAGCATGTAATAGATTTGAATTGAACATTTAATTGTTTAATTTGGAATCAGCTTTGTGTATCACTTGTCCCAATTATTATAATTATCGGTTTGAAACATCCGGTGAAGTGAAATGAATCAATAAAAAATGAATGAATGGTAAACTTTATTGTTGGATGTTTTGCAAGTGTAAAATATAACATTTCATACCTATCTTCTTTTCATTGATAGAAATCGGTGGTTTTATGTTTCAGATCGTTGACGTTAGTGCCGAGAGCACAGTGCTCCTTTGTACAGTACACAACTAGAACTGCAGCAGAGCATGCTGCCGAGAAGTCTTTCAACAGATTGGTTATTGCTGGGAAGAGGTTGACCATCAAATGGGGGAAATCTCAGGGTAAGTCAAAAACTAAATATAAAGGGAGGTTGTTAAATTAAAGAAGACTATGAGATAAATCTTTATCTGCCCTTTTTGTCATAAATTTTACTTGTATTAAATTACACGGAAAATGCATTTATTATTTTTGCCTCAATATTGATGGCATCACTCAATACTGAACCTTATTGAAAGTAGCAGCCTATCTTGTTTCAAAGTCTCAGTTCTGCGACCTGCTTATAAATGCATGCAGCCTGCTTAATTTACCAAAATATTTAGAGATCTGGGAAATCAGTTGTTTGTATTGGATATGAAATGAATAATGCATTTTAAATAAATATATTATTTTTAGGTCGTCAAGGTGTTAACGATAAGAATGAAATGCCGCCCGCTTTGGAGCCCGTGCCTGGCTTGCCTGGCGCGCTGCCGCCCCCACCGCCGACATTCATGCCGTTCCCGCCACAGGTATGAGCTCAGTATTATTACCTGGAAAGTATTTTGTCAGCAAACCTATGGAGTTTTTGTGGCTATAGAAAGTGTTCTACTTCTATTCTCAAAGCAACAATACAAGTAACAACCTGGCCAAACCTTAAAACTAGAGCAAAACAGTTATTGGTTACTGCATTATCAAATAATTTTAATTTAATCCTTGTTGAGTTTATAACACAGCAAATTACATAATTGAGTTTTAAAAACAATACTATATTTCAATCTGCAAAACATGCTGCGTCATAACATTGTTCTACAGTTACAAACTAGTAGTTGAAGTTAATATATACTTTGTTATATGGTAGATACCACCACCACCGAACCGTTCAAACGACTTCTTCAATCTGCACCACTATGCGGGCCCGGGCTGGCCGTGGAGCGGCATGCCTCCGCCGCCACCCGCGCCCCCCGCCCCGCCCGCGCCTCCGCTGCACTACCCGAGCCAGGATCCCGCACGCCTCGGGGCGCATGCTCATGCCTCTGCCCCCAGTACGTAATGTCCAGTGTCTAAAGAACGATATACAGCTGTGTTGTGGTCTGACGAGTTGAATTGCTAGGTATTACGAGTAGATCAATTCTAGGGATAATAAGGGAACCATTTTCAATATCCCTCTTTTTCTCAGAGCAATAGATCAAGTATACAAATTTTCATTTTGAATTGTAGGACAACAAACGATATCCTTCTTTTTTGATGCTGCTTATTTGAGTGACTCTTCCAAATGACATATTAGACGGCAGTCAGACAAGTTAAAAAATGTACTGTTATTTTACTTGTTATAGAACGGAATTAGCTATAGGTATATGTATGTTATGTATGTTAACTTTTCTTTAATAACTATCAAAATAATTTCTACAGTAAATAATAAAAATTAAGATGAAAAGTAACTCCTTTTTTCAATGTTAATTTGTTAAGCATTTATAGTAAATATTTTGATCAGAAATATGTAGAATGTTACAATGGATTGTATATTTGTAGAGCTTATTTAAATTTGATTGACACACCCTCCTACTTTCTCAACCAATTTAGTTATGTAAGTGAATATATTATTAACACGACAAGTATCGCAATATATGTATTAACCAATGAAAATTAACATATTGTTTATTTTTCAGTAACTGTTGGTATTTCAATTTTATAGTTAGAGAATTATTTATCATCCTCATATGGCATGGAATCATTATGATACGATGGCTAAAGCATGTTTTAAATTGCTTAAATATTGGTTTATGGATATGATAATTGAATTTCCAAAAACCAAATAATGCATAAATATTTTTTATGAACAAAGAGTCTAAATCTAAAATTTCATGTGTCTAATTTGCAAACTGACAGATTTTCATAAAATCTTTCTATCCTGATTTAATCCTTTTAATGGTAGAATTTCCAAAATCCCTTTTTTAGTGCTCATGCATCCTTATGCTGTATAAAGAACTTGTCTGCAAACTTTCAGGATTCTAAGTTCAGCGGTTTCGGCTGAGGGTGGATTTCTGACTCAGTCAGTCCTGTTTTATACATACAGAAATATTGATTTGTTTTAGAAATAGTTTTACAATTACTAAAATCTTTTGGCTAAGATTATTTTAGGGTTAATTTAGCTTTTAAGCTAAGTAATGTAAATTAATAAATAGGTAAATAATGTTTTGTTTACTTGACTCAGAACATGTTATCAGTGTTTTTATTATTGGGCTGTAAGTACTTCGGTTACAATTCGAACCAGTCGAGGGATACGTTATTCAACTTAGACAAGGTATACTGCCATTTAGATAATTTTGAAAATGTTATGTAGGTTACATATTAGCTAGCTTTGGTCTGTTAACATTAACACAAGATATTGACGAGAATAAATAATTAGTCTAATGAGATGGGTCTAGTAAATGATAATAGTTATGGCTGAAATATTTTTATTATGTAAAAAAAATTACAAATATTTTAGCATGTGTAATGTACATTAAGTGAATGATAATTTTGTGAAATTTGAATTTTCGTTAATGTATCTTTATTGCTTAACAAATATAGAATTAAATAAACAATCAGCATTTTATCTTAAGGCGATGGTCTAGCAGTTACAATGTAGCTCGTAGAGGACGAGTGCTGTGCGTGACTGACAATAGTTCTGGCTCATGGTACTTGTGTACGAGTGTAATCTAGTGGCAATAAATTTTTGCAAAGGTAAGTTCTATTTCTTTTTAAAGACATACTGATGCATAGTACAGAGCATCTAATTTCGAATTTTGTATTGCGGTGTTATCTTGTCCTCGATAGCTATAAATTAATTGTAAAATTTAGTATTACTGTATTGAAAAAAAAAACCTTGGCGCCATTAGTTTTGTTTGTAACATATGTATATCATAGTTAATGTTAATTACATTCTGTGTACTATATTTTGTGTAAACAATAAAGATGCTGCATAATATTGATGTTATTATTATTATTATGACTCAAGGTTGTCATGGGATAGGCAGAGAACACAGATTGTCAAATATCTCTATCCTTAGAGATCTGACGTGCTGAAAAATATTTGGATCAAACTTGTTTTTTGTTTCAATGGAATTATTGGTATAGATGAGGCATAACAGTGAAATCTGGAAACCTGTTTTATTCAATTGCAGGTTTTTTATAAAGTACTAGCAGTTAACCGCGGCTTCGCCCGCGTGTTCAAAAGAATTTATTTTGTTCACACGTCATACCGTTATTGTGTTCGTAACGCCATCTGTGGCGCTTATTTGATTAAAATGTGTTTTCCCTTGTAAATGAGATACTTTTCCGCGAAAAGTAACCTATTTCACTCCAGCTCGTCAACTATCTTCATACCGAAAACGTTGAACCGTTTTGACGCGAAAGAAGGGCAATCGATCAGACAAACAAACACACTTTCGCATTTATATTAGTATGGATATATTCCCATTAAAATGTATTAAGCCGTTCCAAAGTTAACCCCGGACATTCTAGTAAGTAAATGTGAATACTTATTTTGAAATCACAGATAGACACATCATTTTATTTATATGGTAATACCATTACATTTAATGGTAGGAACTGACCTTCAGTATAAATTTATCAATCAATATTATGTAGTAATAGAGAGATAATGGTATTTAAATAAAACTCTTAAATCTGAAACTATATTTAATATTAATCATAAGTTTATAACATGACTTAATCGTTACAAAACAGTAAACATTTTAGGTAAATCTACGCGCCTTCACTTACCATTTATCTGGGTAAGGACGGTCTGATAATAATTTACAATAAACTAGGCCCAGATACATATATCATTAGTTATTGAATATGTCCTAGAAAAACATCGTAATATATTAGTGAATGTTAATGAATGTAGATTTTCTAAGCGGCTCATGCAGCATATATACCAAAACAGTCGGATGACTAGTTTGGAATAATAATGCATAAATTTGCATAACTTATTTTTTATATAGATTTTTATTTAAATTCTAGAATGAAGTCTTGTGCATCTATAGGACAGTAACACACAGGGCAAGAGGAAATGTACACACACGGGTCGGTAATTTGAAACATTTAAACAATTTTGTTGCTTATAATTTAACAATTTTCCACACAGAACACGAGCTACATTACTCAATTATTTCAAAAATTTTCAAAAGTGACAATTACTAGTAGTACACATGTATAACCTGTCAGAACAAATTAGATTAAAATGTCTGGGACATAAATATTTATATACACAGTCCCATAGATTTTGGAATGTTCTAAAAATAAATAAAGTCATGTATTAAGATTGGATTAGGAATTGAAATGATTGATCTTAATTATTTTATTGATAAGTTTTTAAAGACTGCAAAATTGCTTTGAATATTGAAACTATATATAATTAAACTAAATAGGTATATCAGTTGTAACATGTAATTTTTAAAGTTTGCAAAAAACAAGTATTCACCTCTCCATACAACAACTGTCTGAAAAAATACATGTCTCGGATGACTATCGAATATCTCCATATTACGTATAATTTAAAGCGTCCTCAAGCTCATGTATATAATATAATAAAAGTAATATTTATAACTAGCAATAACTAAATTATACTATAGGTTTATTTAAATTTATTTTTAAAATAAATCGCGCAAAGCATACTTAAGGGCTGAGTGCTATATAATGTTTGTTTTGTTAATAATCATAACGCAATAAACATCAGTTCAAGAATAGAAATTCTTTATGAAACTGAACACTAACAATTTTTTTTCAATGCCCAATAATTATCACACCAAATTTACGTTGCTTTGGATTTTAATTATATATGTTCTTCAAATGAAAATTGATAATACGGGCCCAACCCCTCCTTACACCAGATCACAGTATACCATTATAATTTAAAATAATGTCATTGCAGTGTGTTCATTCACTTTACTGCACGTACAAGATTCCCAGTTTTTGAAGTGCACAACATGTGGGCCCACTATTGCATTTAACTGTTTTGAGATAATCTAACATTTATCTTAAAATTGAATGAACTGAATAGCCGTAGGGTTAGTAATATTGTCTTAGATGGAATTGCTGTCAAATTGCACATATAAAATTTACATAAGTTTTATACAACTTGTCATCAAAATTCTGTCGCTCTATAGTCTATTGTTAAATGAGTCAATAGTCTAATTAGATTACACGTTACACAGCCATACGACTTTTGGCCGTTATGATTATATAGTTTTTTTTATATAAATATGTTTGCTATAAATGTTTCTTATACAATAACAATCGAACTGTCAACTGCCTTCAAGTCTCGACTTGAATAAATTATTTGGAAATAACTATCGTTAATTATTTTAATAATAAATATGTCATAAAACAAATTAATTTCAACGATAATCGAATGTTAATACTATGGACAGTTACCACTCCAAATTTACACCTCACGATCTGAATTTTGATCATAATAGAGGTAGAATATGGATGTAGTATGTAGTAGAGGAAACGCGGTTACGTAAGATATCAATTTCAGGAAAATATATTTATACATTAGATGAATACTTTATTATATCAGAAAAAGCTTTTAACATTATCTCGATTCATATATATGATTATGTACTTTTCAAAAGTGCACAATAAATGCGGCTTGATCTTTGATGGGACCTGAAATAAAAATATAAATACAAATAAATTCTGTATGATTTTTTTGAAGAGCTCTGCATATTCTTTTATACGTATTCATATCTCTCGGTAACGATATACTGAACCCGTCGTTCGAGACAGAACGTACAATCGTCAAATTGAAAAGCTAGAAGAGAGCAGTGCGGTACCGGCGAGTTAGTATCGGTTGGCGGCGCCGCCCTGCGCGTTGGCGATCTGCGCGTTGACGGCGGCGGCGGCGGCGCTGGACGCGGCCGTCTGCACGTGCTGGTTGCGCAGGATCTCCGTCGTGAACTCCGCCTGCGCCTTGGCCAGCGACGCGCCCGTCGACCGGTAGATGCGATGGACCTGCGCGCAGTTCCATTGCATACAAACGGGTTCCTTTCTGTTGAAAATTCTTTGTACTGGGAAAATTCAGTGCTTTGGTAAATAATAAAACACTTAAATTTTTTCTGTATATTCTTATAGAATTTTTGCCATCAGGAACTGCCCAATTTGGGACCAGATAGCCATTACGTGTGGATGTCCCGACATATCATTATGTGTTGTCTTCGATTGTCATCCCCAAGTCAGGGTAGTTTTACGCTCAGCTGACGAACAGACGACTACAGAAACGGTTGGCGTACCTTGGTTATGAGCATGACGTCAGCAACGACACAGGTGATGAAGCCGATGGTCACCAGCAGCGTGATGATGCCTACACCGACGTTCAGTTGAAAGGCGTCGATGCTAGTCATCAAGCCGCTGAAAGAGAATACAATACTCATGTATAATTTCAAAACAAACAACAGATAATTTTATCTACGAACAATCGAACAATTACTGAAGTAGTCATAAAACGGCCAAAGTTATGAAAGAAAATAATGACTCACCAAGAGCCGCCGCTGCGGAATCCGATCGACTGCACGACGGTGATGATGATTTGGAATAGGAATATGAAGAAGAACACCATGAAATTAAACGACGAGTCGCTCCGGAACGCTTTGTATATTGGCCGGTACCAGCATATGAAGCTGAACGGAGTCAGCAGCAAGAAGTACAGGATTGAGAGACCGAATATCGTGAAGTCTGTGTTAACGAACATCAAGGACATAGCTCCTATTATGTTTAGAGCTAAAACCAACGCGTGGACTGAAAAGTGAAAAAAACATACGTATATTACACACAACTACATTTTTACATGTTCAAGGTTTAAAAAATATTATAAAACTTCATTTCACAGATTACTATTTAAAATCATAGTTAAAAAAATATGCTTTCATCGAAATAGAGACTTAAAAAAATTAAAAATAAACATTTTGTAGAAATTTGAAGAAAAGAAAAACAAGAAATTTTGCAGGAGTTTCTAATTAATAAATAACAATCGGATTACGCACTAATGGATTTTTTAGTGGAGAATTTTTAATCAATAAAACAAGTGTTCTGAAACAAAATTCTCATAATTAGTTGTCACATTGATAAACAAGTTTATTGTGCAATCGGTGGTCGTGAGATATTATATAAAACACCGACCCAACCGGTTACATTACACTTATATCGATGAATAATGTAATACAATACCTACACTGCGATCGCTCTGTGACATATCGAGCAAACCTAAATTTATTTGTATTTCAATTATTTAACATCGAATACTCACACATCCATAGATGGTAGAGATGCCGCACAATTCTCTGGAACTCCAGTGGTATGTCTACGTTAATGTCCTGGTAGAAGCATGGTTGTATTGGACAGAATGCGGGCAAGGGGGGCCAGTTGTTGTGTCGGCCCGCTGAGCCGGCTCGAAGCTCCGCTTCGCGCCTTGCTAGTTCCTCCGCCTTGCGTTCCAATTCCTCTTGTCGTTTCTGCAGTCCAATTTCCATTGGTATCATTGTTTACAATTTAGTCGCAAAGAAAACTTAAGTTGCCAATCGAAAACACTACGATATATTAAGCTGCAGGCGTACCTGTACGGTTCGTGTATACTTCTTTATTAATCAAGACATTTAACATGCTATTCGGGGAAGTCGTAACTAGCGCCAGAGCCCCACGCACAGGCAATTTTGTAATGTACTATTCTACGTGCGGCCACTTAATCTACATTAAATATTACGATGACTTACATTTTGCGCTCAAAACACATTTGCCAAAAGGATGTAAAGATAATGTTAAAAACGCGAGGATCATGAATGTGAATTTCAATCGGATTATAGAAATAAAATGGATCACACTGCAATTTTTTTATTTAACGGGTTTTTATTTTTTTTACTTTTTCCTTAAATCCCGTGGTTTGCCATAAAACGTAATTTAGATAACTACTAACAATTTTTTAAAAAGACGAACAGGGTTGATTACTTAGTTTTGCATTAAATGAAATTGAAATTAATTCTCATTGTACAAGCTGAAATAGTGTTAATTATTAAGTCACAACATGTAGTTTTTTTAAATGATTAAATCGAAGAAAAACGATGTTACTATAAATACGTAATAAAAACTTACAAAGCAAATCGGAGATTACAATTATGCACTTTAAGCAAAACGGCGCTCTACCAAGCACAGCGGCAAATTAGCCGTCGCCATTACACATATAATTAAAAAAGTTGTATTTTAGCAATGCATTTTTAGGGACTATTTGCAGTGAGTTGAAAATATTGCACATCAGACATATTTCCATTGTAATAAAATCAATATAGGTATCGTTGATCGAAGTCGACGGTTATTCAGTGTATCTCAAGTACCGACCGCTGCGAGTACCTGCCTTTAATTTTCAACGAGTTCAATAAATCTCTTTTGAATTATGAAACTTATTATAACATTATGATAATGAAAATTTTATTTCACCCGATAAAAAAAAACAAACAAAATTGCAAACAACAATGTAAACTTTAAAACGTTTACAAGATAAGGTGCAGATACTGCTATCGAGGCTGACAGGTTGATAAAGTAAAGTACAATATGAAATGAATCACTGTTAATAAAAAATTGTAGTAATGAATAATGCGTTTACCTTAAGTTCCTGATGTGCATTAGGAATAAGCAAATGTGTATTAGTTGAATGTTATCTAAATGGTTTGGATTCCAGTTTCTAAACTACCATTGAGGTGTAATGCAAATGAAGGGGGTGAGCTGTCTTAACGAAGAAGTATTAGCTTCAGTACCGATGTGCCAAATTCTCAAAGCTAACTAAATAAGTGGTCTGAACTAACTTGAGCAGCTCATATATATTTAAGATACTCGGAACAATTCAGTAAGAGTAGCTAATGGGAACGATTCCAAAAAAAAACAAATTATGGTGGCTTTTAACTATGATGGATAATTTACACGGAGGACAAAAAATGTTGCATGAGACAAGAGATGTTATTTTAAAATTTTTCAATATGATGGTAACTTTAAAATGCATTGTTTAAATTGTCTTCAGAAGTTGAGTTTATCAATTGAACTTCCTGAATCTACATGAGTTTAATTCCCTAGTACTACTCAGTCTCTGCTTTTTACTATTAACACTATGCATTTGCTATTTCAACATTGTAGTGATGATGGATATACTAGTGACAGAAGTGGATGGATGATTTTAGAGCTATTGCCACAACATTTGATAAGTTAAATTCTATTATTGTATATGCCGGAATTATTAATCTATTATGTACATAAAGGACAGATAAAAAATAACAAGTACTTATGAATTAGAACTGGTGAATATCATTGTATTTAGCGTTTAGGTTAAATATAATTCTTAAACATTTGTGAAACAATTTCAGGTAACTTCCAGGACAAAAAAGTTCTGAAAAATTAAACCTTCTAGAAGTACCAGATCTTCATAAATAATAGTTACAAATCATCTCAATCATAGCGGCTTTCAAACAATATAAACTGCATCAAAATCAGTCAATTCATTTAGGAGCTACTATGCGACAACAGACACATTAAACTTGTAACACTTTTTTATTGTCCAAGGTTAAAAAAGAGGCCATATTTGGTGCAAACAATATTCATGTTTTATTAGTGCCAAACATTGATGTTATTAAACTTAACTTAGTGATGATTAATTAGATTACTCAATATATGTTTTTCTTAAATCTACCTAAAATCACCAGCAATATTTAAAAAACTTGTAATATGTTGGACTGAAAATTCTTTTATGACAATCTTTGCAAAAAAAAACAAATCTAACAGGAATGGTACAGAGGATACCTGAAAGTCAGCTGTGGTGAAGTTTGATGGTGGTGCCTGGGACTGCTGTGGTTGGTTTGGCCTTGTGTATTGTCCCCCTGCTGGTGGAGACACTGCTTGCATTATCGCTGGCTGTGATGGCTGTTGGGTGGGCTGTATATAAATATAAACAGTGCTTTATCAATAACACTGCCAGAATAATTGATTGAAATACAGTAGAAACTTGATTATCCGGTGCTCAGTTATCCGGATTTGCTAATATCCAGTATACTATATCCGCGACCAATATTAAAAACCTAAAAGACGTGGAAAATGATGCAGGACCACTTCATGTCCTGGAAACAGCTCTCAAGTGGTTTGGAAAACAAACAGAGACTGATACTATGAGTTTACTATGGCTGAAACAAATTCGTGATA
>DWEM01000607.1:0-17835 GCA_018245935.1 Agara belti belti
CTGTAGTATTGATTTATTCCTACGCTTTTATCGTTAAATCCCTACAGAATGGAGACGTTGAAAATTATACCGTAAACTAGCTTATGTTATATTTTCGAGAATTATATTGGCTTATGTTATTTATTAGTCTATATTAGCTATAACGGAAAGGAAAACATCGTAAGGAAACCAGCACGCCTCAGAGATATAACGTTTGTAATATTTTCCGAGGTGTGTGAAATCTACCAAAATACAAAATGCTATATTTGCAATCCGCACTTGGCCAGCGTGGTGTATTATGGCCTAAAACCCTCGTACTATGAGAGAACCGGTCCAGCAGAGGACCAATAAAAGGGTCGAAAAAATATAATATTAGCTTATCGAGAATAATATAAATAAGTCCGTAATTAAATACGTTAAAAGGCACTCGTCATTACGTCACGTAATGTCGTGTACAAACATCAATTACCTGTTCATGAGCTTCACGAGGTCGATCTTGAACTTGTCGGCGTACATTTCGGCGAACTGTTTGAGCGTGAACGCCCAGCCGTGCAGGCCCGAGCCGAAGCCCACGGAGCCCTTGCTGGGGTCCACTCTCACCTCACCTGATTCACGGACAAAATATTCTCCATTCAACCAGCGAACTTTTCATTTACGTTTTAATAACGACATATTGTCATGGTTAAATCGTCTATTGTAACAGTGAAGGGGAAATACAGCGAGGAAACCTATACATCTCAGAGAGAAACGGGTGAAATATAGCAATCTGCGATTGGCCCACATAAGGAGATCTGTGTCCAATTTATTGCACAATAGTTGTTTCGAGTGAGGTACAGAAGGATTATTAAATGTTGTTTCTCGGTCTCGGTTGCAAGACGTCAACAATAGACATCCCACCAATCCACGCCGAGAGCGTAATGTACGTCCTCGTCTGCCGCTGCGGTATAGCGTGGAACACTGTACCCAGTATCAATGGGACGAAATATGGCGGAACAAAGAAACATACGTCAAATAGTAGTATATAGGATACCGAAATAGACTACAATTTTGTTTTTAAGCTTGCATAAAGCGTTATTATTAAGTAAAAATATGTACGATAATCCTTAGTGCGTAACAAAATAAGACTATAGCGAAATAAAATCTACAGTAACTAAATATCAGTAACTTAGTCTCAAAACTTTTCCCAATAAAGCATTTTCACAAATGACTCGGCGGCTAACATTCAGCTGTGCACATAACATTGTACATGACCTTGACAATGATATCGATCAACATTTTATATCAACACGTTACATGCGATAATGGATAATGTTAGTGATTTGGGTATTTACATCAACACATAACATCCAACAATGATGATATGACAAAACACATTTTTATCATAGTATACTATGATATGAAAAAAAGAATTACTCTTAATGTTATCTACACGAGTTTACTTAGTGTACTTACTTTCTTCAAAAATATACATACATTTTACTAAATTATCTATTTAATGAATTTTTTATTAAAAAAAACTACTTTACTAATCGTAAATTTACAACAGTTAATCACAATCATTTTTCTTAAGTAAACTACAATAACTGGTCAATAGGAAGAAACTCAAGAAATATTTTAAACCCTATATATTCCTGGAAAATTAAATTATTACTTTGGATTCTTTTAAAATAACCTGCATCATTGAATCAAAGATTATATAACATACTACTCTATGTGCACTGGAAAAAATTGGGCATCTACAAAGTGAAAGGAGAGAAAGTGATTTAAACCAGTACTTTCATAGTATAAGGTGCAATTGAAAAAAGATATACAACGACAGAACTTACCATTAATGTACAACTGATATAATTTCCAAAATTACATAACCTAATAATGTGCAGTACCTACATAGGTAATTTAGTTTCCACATGGTTTTATTAATCTGTGCATTAATACCATCGATAGTGTGAGATTATTGTAATGCAAATATGTAGAACAGTAAAGGATGTGACATTTGATAAACAAGGCCATTCGGTTTAATCCATTGTGTTTCTATGAATGCTTGTCAGACACGTCGGTATACTGACAATGTACAATTTAATATCTAAAAATTAATGATCAACATTTAGTTTTACAATTTACTTGTGTATTGTCCAGTGTGAAAAATGACAACATTTTCTTTCAAAATTGACAATATTCTATGATCATAATATGTTCTTCTATGATTTACATTTTTCACTTTCAATGACCCATTTTATAACGACAATAATTTCGAAAAGCTCTTGTAAGTAACACGACCCCTCATTGAGTACAGAGTATTTTATGAATGAGGTAAAGATCCACTCACCCATAGGACCGCTGTCGTCAGAGTAGGTGGCAATGATCACGTTGACGTTTTCAACAATACGCTGGAAGGTCTGGTACAGTTCCTCCGATTCGAGCTGGAGTTCCAGCAGGGCGCGGTCCATCTTGTTCATGAACAGAATGGGCTTGATGCGCTCGGCGATGGCCTGACGCAGTACGGTCTCCGTCTGTACACACACACCTGGCCCGAGGAAATCATGATTTTAAAACTCAAAAATGAATTTGATTAAGAGTTACAAGGAGCTGGATAATTTTTAACCAACAGACACTATGTATCATATGTGTCTATAATAAATCTATTGATGATGAAGCTTTGAAAAATATGCCAGCATACAATTTCTTTCCTGCTAAATAATTAAAATAAAATGTATGCTATTAAATGCCAATCGACGTAATTAAGGTTGCATAACAATATGTAACAAAAATTGTTATTGAATTGTGAAACAGTAAAAGAAAACAACTATTTAAGCACATTGCCAACAAAGGGCACCCATTTTTAATGTTCACTTGTGTTCAGAACACATGAATAAAACATTATTGCTGGAATTATACAACACTTTGTTCAGCCTTATGAATACAGGGTGGAGTAAGAGCAATTTTTTTCTCTACACAAATGCATCTCTAAGTGGCCAGTATGCTCTTTTATATAGAATATCTAGGCTACACTACAGGGTACAACAATCATAATTTAGAAAAATCACAAAAAAATTGATAACTTACCAGAAACACAGTCCACCACAACCAGAGCACCATCAGTGACACGGAGGGCAGCGGTCACCTCTGACGAGAAGTCCACGTGACCGGGCGAGTCTATCAAATTGATCAAGAAACCCTTTTCGCCCTTCTCGCGCTGGTCGGCGTTCGTAATGAAAACCAAGTCTTTCTCTTCCAGCTCGAAGAACATGGATATAGCGCTGTGGAGTGTCGACACCGATTAGTCCCATCATTAAATTGGAATGTCTTTAATTATGTTGTGCAATAATCAGATGGCCGTTCTAAAAATCGTCAAAGATTTTCAGATTCAAATGGTAAGAACAATCATCATATGAAACTTTAAAGGTAAATCAGTATTGATGATAAAACTGTAATATTTTGTAACGCTAATGTTGTGCAATAATGCACAGCTGGGCTACATAAAGAACACTGTCGAAATGACAATGCAGATTTGAAGTTGCATCTAATGCAGCTGCCAAGTCGAAGGATTTAGTGGCCATTTTGAACTGCAGCAGCGATTAGTGTGAAGGTTATTGCACCATGTGGTACTCACGTAGATTTGATGGTGATGCATCTGTCCTGTTCATCTTTCCTCGTGTCCGTGAAGCGGGTCTCGCCGGCGCGCGCCCCCGCAATGATACCGGCTTTAGAGACGAGCGAATCCGTTAGCGTAGATTTGCCATGGTCGACGTGGGCGATCACGGACATGTTGCGGATATTCCGCTTTTTGTCCATCATGGTACGGATCTCGTCTACCGTGAAATTCACCTGCGCAAACGATCGAATCACTTAACGTCTTCATGATTAACGAAACATCACAACACAGATGCTCGAACGACAATATGTCATACGCACGTTGCATTTTCCCCAGATAAACCGCGATCCCCGAAATATTACTCATTATTCGTTAACAATTGCTGTACAATTATATGTCCCGCACAATACACTTAATACTTCACCGCACTACTTTGGAAACGTCATCCGACTACAAAGACGGCCGTCGTGAAGAAACTAAGTTTTTAAAAGACAATTTTATACTAAATTCCCGAAATAATAACGCGAAACATTAGCACAGATTTATCTCTACACATTTTTGAACACTATTATGAAGTTCTATACTCACCATATTGGATGGTTTTTGATTTTGCTTTCAATAAAATACACTACCATACGCCAGCAATGGCGTACGCTTGAAAAAGGGCCCTTTCTTCCTTCGTGGGCCGGATATACCTGCCAGCCGTCAGACGACGTATAAGTCATAGACAAATTGGGTTGCCAGCGTTACTTCTTACACAGATAAGACACATCTGAAGTTAGAAATAAAATTATTAATTTCAAAACTTAAAGTCATCTGTAGTGTTCTTTCAATGAATCTAAAGTTTACACAATAAATAGAATACATATTATGTTTATTTCGCAATTATTACATACACAGGTCTAAAAAATATCTTGTTAAAAAATTGGTTCATAACGCTACTTACGAACTAAAGATGAGTATTGAGTAGTAATAAGAAAAAGTAATAAAAATTGGATAGGTAATATGTACTAAAAGAGTCGAATGGTGTGGAAAAATGTTAGGTTATAGCTTTAAAGCAGGTCTTACCTCTTTTTACAAATAGAGCTAATTATGCAACACACCTTAATTATATCAAGTTAACTAACTTGATATAATTCAGCATTCAACTAAATTAATTTCAAATATCATACAAACCGTTTGACCATAAATTAAATTAGTTTTAATCACGGAATCGTCCATTACCTGGTTCTGCGAGCTTTGAGAACCTACTCTTAATCCTTACGGGAAATATTTAACAAGGATTATAGGTACCTATATAGTCATCAGCGGTAATCAGTTGCTAACAACTTTAGATAAAATGCTGAGCAGTCAGCCAGTTACGACTTTCAATCTTGATTCAGACGAAATATTTTTTAACGCTTTGGTCCCAAATTAGCTGTTAATCATAACACCTCGATTGAGTAATTTTAGAAAAGAAAAATGATCAGTCAATTAGTCCTGGAATAGCTAGCAGTGATGTCAGTTTAACGACGCCAGATAGCATTTACTTAGTGTTATTTACGTAACAGTATCTACAAGTTGATCAAAGTCATGTTCAACCGTATATCAATAGCTCTACGTGGGCGTACAGCAATACGGCGGTAGCGGATGCCAAGAAGCCCCTCCAGTATCGCAACCCTCCGATTCTGAGAATCGCACCCGTTTTGTCCGCCAAAAAGTATTAGCTGTTACAAAATGTGACTAGCTTCCATCCTAGCAATAAGAGATGGCGTTATTAGGCTTATAATCTAACCACACTTAAAGGTGCCAATATATTTAATTAATAATAACTACTATTAATTAAATGTGTCTTTAACAAATCCTTTAAGAATAATACAAGACGTATATCAATTAACGCTCATAATAACGTTTATGAAGCCGAACACAATTTCATATCTAAAGTTTGAAACTTTATATCCATCAATGTTACATTATATGTCTACAACTTTAAACGTCATTATAAACCTAAAGTTATTTCATGCATTGCTTATATAAAAATATACTGTGATACGAATTTACCCTTTCAGTATACGAGTTTGAACTGTCAATTTTTGAAAATCACACGTATTACGTTTGGCTAATACACTAAAAGTACGATGTAGTTACAGAATACTATAACAGATGGCGCTACAAGCAATCTAGTTCAACGTTGTTGTTGACTTTATTTTTTTAATCGAAAAGAAAATATCTAACTATACGTAGTATGATGAGTGTACGTTCACCCTCTCTGGATACGTGTACGTGTAAAAACAAATTAAAATGCGTTAAAACACCTTACGCACTATTTTTACATAGTCGACGTCAATCTACAGGTCTTATTCTTGAGATATCAAAATGTTGCATGCATACGAATAAGTCACAAAAATAATTTCTTATGTTGGTACTTATTATGTTATTCTGAGTCATACAATCAGTTAAGAGGCTGTTGACTTTTCTGTAGCCAAAGTGTTACATAAAATTCAATTATTATGCATCCGAGAGGAAGTTTAGATCAGATCGCACATTTAGATGTGAAAATCTGTATGTTAGCAAACATTACGTATTAGTGATTCAAACTTGTTTTAGCCACAGTTAAAATGTAATCGGTAGGTTAGATTCGTACCTAGTAAACTGTCACTGCTGGCTTGAAGATTTATTGTTGAAAAATAAAAACGCAGCGAAAATTCTCAATTAGTTTTTATTAAAACCGAAGCTGTTCCAATGTTGTTTATTTTGTCAAATACATTGACGTACACTAATGAGTCAGTGCTGCGAGGACTTCTGGCAGCAGAATATTTCGATACTTTCGAGTCAAAATATATAATAATAATAATAATAGTAGAATCTTGGCACAACTCACAAACAGGGCCACCTGATTCCAAACAAGACAGGGCCTGAATATGGTAATTGAATAGTTGATAAATATGCTTATATGACGTAGATACATTTCTGTATATTCACTTATTTGACTAGATAGTTTTAAAACAAGCACATTGCACTAATAACAAATTTGTACTGAGTTAAAATCGATGCTCCATTCAGTGATTGCAAACCTTTTTGGGTCCCATTTCTGGGCACGAGCTTTTTCTGCAATTGCGGGTACCCTGAAGCACCACGCTGCTCCAGTGCAGATTGACGGAGTGATCATCTTAAGGGCCACCTATAAATAATGTCGCACAAATTTCATGACTTTTTAACCCCCAGCCAAATGTGTCAAGTGGTCACATATTTGTGACCCCTCTCGCTGTAGTGTGCACATATTTTGCAATTTTACAACAAGAAATGATAGAATTATAATGGACTACATATTAAATTTTTTAAGTTTTCCATTTTCAATTAAAGTTTCGCGTTTAAATGCTTTAGATTGTGGCTTGTATGATGTGACCTAGCTTATACTCCTCCTCCTTCAATCCTTTGATATGCAATGTCAAACTTTGTTGACCCGCCCCCCCTTCCACTTATTCGCACCATAAATTTGGATTGCCCGTAACAGTCAGGATCGTTAGCCATGGGAACAATACGCCGGTAATTCAAATAGGTCTTGTAATTACATCATCGAGCGAAATTATTTATACCAATGCAATTGATTAGCGAAACTTATTACTGTGAGCGAACATTTAGTGTTGTATCTAACTGACATTTATGTTTGGTACGGAATTTATTGCGCCGGGTCAGTAACGGAATGAGGTTATGACGTGAAATTGATTTGTTATCGCAAACAAACATGATAATTGTGATCTGTGGCGAACGATTACGTCGCGTGTCTGCTGATTATTTTACATGGTTTTATTCGGTTACTAGCTGAGCCCGCGACTTCTTCCGCGTTTGAGTTTAAATTGAACCAAAAGTAGCCTAAGTTACGCCTTATAACATCAGCTGTTGGCCAATGAAAGTCCTGTCAAAATCGGGTAACCCGTTCTAGAGATTAGCCGGGACTAACAGAGAGACAAGCAGACAGTCAGACAAAAATTGTAAAAAATGAAATTTTAGTATATGTACTCTGTATACTGTATACATATGCATTTAGTAAAAAGCGGTTATTTTAATATTACAAACAGACACTCCAATTTTATTTATTTCTATAGATTTTTTTTCGCATATTAGACGCAGTTCTATGTTTTCGCCTCATTTTTACGATGTTGTCAAGCGAGGCAGGTCATCACCGAGGATTGCGTTAAACGCTGCCAGTAAAATACTTTATTGGAGTGAAGGTGTGATTAAGTTAATAATAATACTAATTGAATTATAACGTATGTGTACTGTAATTAAACATTTTGTCCTTTTTGCATTTGGTAGCACATTTATTAAGGAAGTTTGTAAGTTATAACAATACGGGAAGACCTTAAAATAGGTAAATGGATTATGGAGGATGAAAGTTTTGATGATAATTTTTGAAGCTGGAAATCTCAAAATGAGTACTTATGGGAATTATGGATGGTAATGAAAAGTTACTATTTTTAAAATGTGTACACCATAAATAGCAAAATAGTACTGATCTAGCAAATATAAAATCTTTAAAGAACCCGTTTTATCTTTGGTTTTGTCTATGCAATTTATTAAAATCTATATTTATTACAAGCTTTCGTATCAAAGTAATAAAAAAAAGAGACTGCATCATTTTTGTCTATTCCTTATGCCGAGTATCGATTATATAATTTGGCGTATAAATGCATTGAGGGGTGCAAATGTCATGCGTGGGGGTTTGTCGGACGGGGGATGCAAGCGTTCGCCCCAGGGCTTGCGACTTGATGGCTCTGTGCGATTGTTATGGACACGTAAGCCCCGGATTTGCTTTTATGAGTTTAATTTTTTTATCTTTTTTAACCCCGACACAAAAACGAGGGTTGTTAAAAAATTTGTCTCGTCTATCTGTGGAATTATAACTTTTAACGGGTTAATCAATTTAAATGCGGATATTTTTATTCTAAACTGATTTTCTTGCATTGCATAAAGCCAATATTTAAACTGTTTTATACATATTTTTGTTAAGTTTAGTCCTCACAAAACACTAAACTTTAAAGAAGTGAAAAAACTTAAGAACATCAAAATCCACTTCTAAATATTTTACGTGACAGGTGCTTGAGATGGCTGTCAAACGTATAAAATTTTACTTTTTTTTAAAATTTTGCTTTGCATCTAAAAGTAGAATGCCAGAAGCAATAATGGGAATTGGCTTAGCTGTAAAATTTCCTTCTTTATTTTATTTTCATGATTAATGTATTTTATGATATACATATTTTATACATTTTATTGGACCATGAAAACTGTCTACTGAGCGATTTCTTGCAGACACCTTTTGGGAGGAAGATTATGTTCTCTTACCGAAAAATAAGATATTTGAGAATTATAAAATTATTCTGAACCTGTGACAATCGTATTATTCATTATGTACTTTATTTTTGACAACCCTATTTTCTATTGCGGAAGTCTGAAGGTCACCTAGCTATGGATTACGTAAAAATAGGCGAATTTCGTGACACCGTGGTGGACAGGAGACCGTTACGACCCCAGTCTTTCTTTTATTATTATTCTTACTGCTGAGGCTCCAGTCATTTGTTTTACAACACTTTTATTGTTTATCTAGACCAGGGTGTCCTCACGTCATGACAAATGTTGAGGACATTTTCTATCACTGCGGCCTTGTGCGGTCGGTAGTCTTCACACAGCAAAAAGAATATTATGAAGAAATCTAAAGTGTGCAGGTTTGCTCACTTCTTTATTTCTTCATTGTTACAGCGGTTTGAACCCAGGCCGCATTGAGATACTGGAATCTAAACCACTAAGCGAAAAATCTAATAATTTTTACACCAACTAATGTAGATTGTACATCTTTAAGCTGCCGACAAGGATTAACGACAACAACGATAACAAAAGGTTGTTTATCGTCTCAGAAGTATAGAGATGTTTGTGGATATTCGCCGCTAGCGGATACCTGTTCGAAGTCCGGCGTCCTTCCCTTCTGGCATTATGACATATTGATAAGGGTAATTACGTTATGGAATTAACTGCTAAGTATCGAACAGGAACACGCAAGTTATGTAACATATGTAAATGTTTTTATTAGAGAAAATATTAAATTGGGACAAAGTAACAAAGATTAATAATCGAATATCTCAGAAATGTATATAAAGAGATTAATTTAAAATGATTACGTAGCTAACAAATATGGCATCTTTCGCTCACCTTTGTATAAGCAAGAAATGACCTAGCCATAGACCAAATGTCAAAATGTAGCGTCAAAATGACTAATGCGTTACTACGTAATATTAAAATGTTTACAAGTTACTATCCGCGGCTTTACTTGCATTATCGTTTATTTAACCTAGGGGTAGGCAGAGACTGAAGATTACCACCGGCTGCGGTACTAACTCTTCTACTTTTTTCAAGCCTAAGCTATACATGTCCTTATTTAGTAATAAAACGGAATACTAACGCTTATATTGTGGTGTGGGGGTCCCTATGATGCTATACTTAAATTAATTAAAATCCATTCTGAACTAATTCTCATCGCCCTCGCCTCACGAGTGAAACACTAGTTACATATTTATGTATAGTTCTGTCTCGCTCATACAAAGCGGCAACGGAAATATGACCAGTTTTAATCGTAAATATTCGAAAAATAATTTGTTCATTCTGGAAATATAGAGATGGGATTATAATTTTGGGTAAATAAATTAGTTGCGCTATAACTTGCAGTCTGATTTCATTAAAAACCGGATTATACCAGTTTATACACTATGATTTCTGTTAATCTTATTGTACTTTTTTAAATATGCTTCCTCTTTTAAATAAATTCGGTTCGTTGGAAGTGAAATATTGTGGACTTGGGATTTATTAAATATTTCGCATACACATATCTACTTATATTAATATTTCTTTGTGCTAACATTGATTCTTTTTTGTTTGTTTACAGGGACAATATCTGGAATTACCAATTCGATTCTAAAAAATCTTTTACAAATAGATAGATATGTTATTTAAACATTCAAAATGAAAATAATTCAAAGAGAAATAACGTTGCTCGCAGTATCCACGTGTTAATTAATGGTTGTGTTGAGTGAGAGGGGGACGGTCTACCCATAATTTGTGACCTATTAAAACTATTGTACTGCTGGTATATAATATTTTCTTTTTTGTTGTTCCAAAACATACACACAAATGTTTGTTCTGGGTGGAAATGGAATCCGTGACCTCCGGCTTGGCAGTCAGTGTTTCTAACCAGTCGACGAAAATGCCAATGAGATTGTTGTTATTATAAAAATATATTACAAGTGCAAACATTTCCCAGAAGTAAGGAAGTATCGCGTCAGTTTCCTACGCGCTCTGTGTCATCCTGAGCGCCTGGCAGCCGTCCAGCTCGCCTCTCCACGCTGATGGTCTCTTACGTTTGTTTATGGGATTCCCGTTTAATTCGGTTGCTACGATAGAAAATAAAAACTCAAGTTTTCAATTCAACGGCCGCAATATATATCGACTTATTCTCTTTATATGCGCGATCTGCTATTACCGGTTATACGCGCGACACGCTTGCAAAATAACACGTGAATGTTTATTTTATGAATCCACAAACACATTCACTAAATGGATCATAAATATAAAGATTATTTCTAAATTGTGTTTACGCGAACTTGACGTGTACACTGCCGCGCGCACAATACGCGGCAACTTATATTTCCTCGCGAACATCAAACGCGCAGTAAATGGGAACATAAATAATTAAACGAGCTTCATTGTAAATGCATCGATAAACGCATTGGTTATTTATACGGATTCGTAAAATTGCATCACTTACTTGACACACGTGCGTTCCCACGTGCATCAATGTGCATGATGAGTCGTCCGCTTAATTATAACATGCGGTGACCATGACACCACTCCGCACGGTGTAACCATTTATAATGCCTAATATTAATAAAACGCTCGTAGCTCTGATGCGGTTGTAAATGGTCGGTTAATAAAGCTAAGCGGCAACGGGCACGGTCAGATCTTGGATGGGTGACCGCTAGTGGCTAATACTCACAAGCGTTTCTATTTTTCAAGGGCTACGTCAAGTTACAATCGTTAATGCTTGTCTTCCCGCCAATTCGCGTCGGAAGGTTGTTCGAGTGCGCTCAAGAACATAGTTGTGGATCAGACCAGAATATTCTAATATTATTTATTTTGGTCAATTTACATAAACCATTCTATGAATTTTTGAGAGAATCTTAAATTTAAGGTTAGTATTATGATAAAACAAATACGCATCACATTTATATTATAGTATATTGAAAATATTAGTAGATACAATTATATGTTTAAATTTAAAATATGCACAGTTTTAAAAAGCAAAAATCACAAGTAGAAGTAATTGTTATATTTAATCTGTATTTTAGTCAATGTTACTATTGCAGCAAAAACAAAATAGCATTATGTATCTGTGCCACATATGGCGCTAATAAAGCGGGCTTGTCTTGTCTTTTTGCCGCCTATTTATATCGAGAGTACGCACGACTGTGCGTATTGCAGACTTATGTGTACCTAGACTTGGCAGGAAATTTCTAGTAATACAACTTTTCCTTCAAGTATTGTGGAGTTATTAAATACTATTAATACACATAATTTATATCGCCACACAATCAAGCTTATTATGTGCTTCCTTTTGAGATACTTCAAATATTTTTGAGGCGTTTTTCTTTAAAAACGTCAATAATATTTTCCGAATAACTTAAATAAAAGTGTAACCAAGCATCCTGTCTGCGTTGCTTAAAGATGGTAAATATAATGCTCTTTCACATACGATTTTAAATCAACTATTCCATATTTTGATATCCGAACTGCCTTATTGAACACATTCACGAATCGCTTTCTATATCTATCTTTGCATAACATCCGATTTGGAAGCGGATTACTGAGAAAAGTTTTATTAATTAGTTAATTAGAGTGCCTATTTCATTTGAATAATTTCTAGTAGTTTCCAAATCCGGTCAGTTGCGACTGCGGCTGTAAATCACGCGGCGCCACTGTCGCGTGAGTCAGCCATCGACGCCAGCGCAGCGACGATTTTTCAGCTAATTTAGCTACTATCCAAACCTTCCGCCAACTGTTTGTGCCCATATATTAACGGAGCGATACGAATGGTAGCGTGTTTTATATGAAGAAAGTTGCGAACAAAGCGATAGTCATCGTCTGCCGCTAGATACATGCAAACGAACTGGACCAGTTCGTTCGTTCGTCGAGCTATTTCGTAGTTTATCGTAGTTCAGTCGTTCGCCGATGCCGTTCGTAGTTTATCAGCAAATCTGTGATTGATATCAGATAGAATTATGTCCTTTGCGCAGTTTAATTTAAATCCTCGTCTAGGTCTATAAAGCGATTCGGATCAGGGTTATATCTTCATCGTATATTGGACTTCGTTAAGTATGCTCCCCTGCGCATACGGGAAAGACCCAAGCCTATCGGTTAAACGTTGAAAGGGTTGGGACCCGACGTAGTTTCCGTTATAACATGGACATCCATAAATTATCTTTATTGCATAGCATTTTAAATTACAATTAATGGGCCGGTAAGTAAAAGGTGTAGGTATTATAAGTATTAATTTATCGCCGCGATGGACGCCGGAACCGTTCCCGACCAAATTAAACGTGGGACATTTATGTAGGGGTACTTTGTGTTACTAAGAGTTTTCGAGTCAGCTTTATGAACTCGAATAAAATTTGGCTCGTACATTGGATATTCTGTACTGGATTATGAACGATCCAATTTCTGCAGCCCTCTTGCCAGTTAATGTTGGCTAATAGTTGTATCAGCAGTGAATGCTAGCTAATTAACTGACACTAATATTCCTATTTGTAGTCGCTCCATAGGCGCGGCGCGGCCAGTGACTGCTGCTAATTTATATGCTACTCTCTTCGCATAAATGAGAACCTCCGGTTCTGCAGTCAGGGTCTCTAACCGCTCGGGCACGAGGCCGGTCGATTGACGATCGAGTTTCAATAGTAAAGTGCAGAGGACGGGCGCCGCGACGGCGCGTCGTCTCCCCGGCGCCAGCGGTGCGGTGCGCCCCGGCGCGACCGACAACACGTCCCTCCGCGCCCGTTCGAAGACTGCAATATTCACAAGTTTCCAACGTCTTTGGTTTTAAATACGTTCCAATATTAGCGACATATTATAGATACATTTGGCCTGTTTTTAACGGATTCATCTCCCGCTCAGAATTTGTTGGAAACGGATAATGGATGTCCGTAAATGAGCATTTGGTATTAGAAAAATGTCTGAACTAGTAATAGCATTCGATAGTCATGTTTTACTTTCATACCATTTTAGACTATAAGTAATTAAATTAATTCGCCATTTTATATTAGCTGTAATTGAGTAATTCAGTAACTATATATTTCCAAAGGTTTTCTGACGTCTTCCACGTATAATCAACCTTACACCCCTTTAAACATTTTATAACTTATTCTAGAGACTTACATAATATATCAACAATGATACCTACTGGGCTCGGAACTACGAATTCATCGACTTAGTCTCTCAAAACTGAATCATTTTGCGGCTGTTCTTTTGTCATTGTTGTTTATTGCAATGAAATAATGTACCAACATTTGAAATTGAGACTAAGAGTTTTGTAAGTGTGTATAAAATACAGATATGTTCCCACTATCAAAAGTATGTATGAGGTTACTGTATTATTTTCTTCAAATATAGTAATACTTATCGTACATATGAAAATATCTAAACTTTTGTCCGTTATGAAATACCATGTAGGTACGTATGTCGCGGCGAATTTGCTTCCGACGACTTAAGTTCCACTCGTGTCTTTCTGAATAAAAGGTGTCGTGTCAATAATTACGAATATTTTGTGCTCGCGGTACAAAGGGCCCTAACTTGCGAGGGAGAGGGTTGTGCGTTACTTAACCCTAGACGCAATCTAGGGGTAGATGACACGATATTACGTTATAGTGTCGAGACACTTTTGTTTATACATACCGTTCGATAACTACACATTCGTAGTTGAAAATTCTTAATCATAATTGCACTAATAAATTGAAGATCGTCTCAGTGTTGCAATATGAAATTATATTCTTATATTTTTTGTTTAATCGAATGCAGAGTAAAAGTAAATTTATCAATTCCAGATTATTTTTTTCTAAAAGCTTACCATTAAACGCTATTAATTTTTTCTGGTAAAAGTAGAAACTATAAAGTGTGTTATATAGAAAGAAGAATTATTATTTATTGCTGAATTAATAAGCTATTTATAACGCAATTTTTAAAACGATGTTCTAACTGAAGTATTTAAAATTCTTAGCTGGAAATTCCGTTGTCCTTTATCTTCATGCTGTTTTACATTTCAATTAAAAAACTAACACACTATGACATATTAGTAGGTATAGGTACGGAGCAAAGATTAAACAAGTCGTTATGAGTGGACTTAAAACTAAACATTTGTATGTACAATTAGTCAAAAAAGCAATAAACAAGAACGTTTATTTACTGATGTCTCGAAACCATTACGTTTAGTTTACTAACCAATCGTATAGAGCCTACATTATAAATTATTCAAAATGCCGCCACCCATAAACCAGACTGTTTCTGTCATAAAAGAGACCATAAACAAAGCAATCACGCATCATCTTGTTTCTTTTGAAACACGTGATCTAAATAAACATCAAGATTATCTTTACAGGGTATTTTAAATTTCGAACACAATAGAACAGAACATAAATATATTTTTTATTGTAGATGCTGCCTGACTAATAAAAAGATAGACCCAGATAGCGAGTTGGTAATGTAACTGGTGATGGTCGCTTTGATTATTTGCTATCGCAACACCAAAAGAGGTGACAAGGTGTTGCCATCCTATGATAATTTTTCTAAAACATTTTAGTGCTTACTTGCTATTTTACAATATCCAAAAAGATCCTAACTTTATTAAACCCATAACTTAAATTTTAACCAAAGAGATAAATACTTACAAATTTTCTATTATATTATATTTTCTCACAGACTTTCAACCCTATTTAACCCTCTTACAAGTGGAATAGCAAAAAATCCTCTTATATTGAGTGCCCACGTTATAAAAGGAGCCTATAGTTTAGATTTAATGTTTCTACCTTGTATAGAGATGTACGAGTAGTATTGTGCCTTTGCGGTGATGCATCGGTAAGTTAAAACATGTATTTTTATATTTAGAAATAAAATCTCCCAGTCTTCTCAGAAACATTCCGATAACTAACGGCTCATGATGTAACGATATAAGTAATGCCCGCGGCTCTGCTCGACGACACACCCGCCGACACTCCGACTGGTTGCATAACACGTCATTATGAAAGGTGTGACATCTGTCAGTTATTGTACAATTGTACATTGCAGTGAGATTTCTGAGAAAGTGCTTTGTATTTTTCAAAGCAGATACAGCCAGCTGATTTATTTATTTATTGGCAGATACATAAAAGCTATCATCAGGTAAATTTTTAGCTGAGACGATATGGTAAGGAAATATAAAAAAAAAATCATTTTTGAGCAACCAGCTGACATATAGTCCACCATGTTATAGTCAGCTGATGTTTTTTTCTTCAAGGTATTGGGTAAGCTACAATTTCCCAAATTTTTAGTCAAGAGACAATTATTGAATTTTTTTTCTGCGTGCACGGGACGCTACCGCCGCTCATCTCCCTCGCAGCTGACACTCACCAAACTTTGTGATACTATTCTCTGATGCGTTTCACGAATTATCATTTGAGAGAAAATACTTAACCAAATTCTTAACTGGTTCCCGAACCATAAAATCAAAATGGCAGAAGAGCAAGTGAATTAGACTATGAACTTAATAATAGAATTACAATCGAAAAATATTCTGAAACAGTTCGACGTGGAGCGAGGTGACGAACATTTATTTCGGCACTAATCCCGACAGGTGTTCAGATTCAGACGTAACGTGAGTATTGGCTACATCGGACATCTGCATTGGTATTAGTGTGTCATCACAGCTTTAGAAATCCTGATGCTGTAGAATTAAATTAATTATTACCACTAACTTATAATGGTGGAAGAAATTATGGCGAAACCTGCGTACTTTAGTCCTACTTTGATTAATCCTCTGTTGGTGAGGATTTTTGTTGCTCTTTCACGCTAAAACTACTGAACGGATTTAGATGAAACTATCCAGTAATATAGCTTATACATCAAAATAACACGTAGGATACAATTTATAAAGATTTTGCGTAACTTGGTTATAAACTAGGGTATAATACATTGAATAAACATCACCTGCTCAGCTGACCTGGTACTTACTCGTAGTTTATGTGCTCTTGAGCGCCGGTGGCAGATTAGAATTAATGTTTATCAAATAATGAGATTCTGTCCGTCTGTCTGACACGTACCATGGTACGACTCGTTCCGAGCGGAGGTTAGACTAGGGTGACCAAGCGCTGACAATATGTAGGACCAGAATACGGGTACAGTGTCTTTTGATGTATGACAACTTTATGTAAGGTATTCTCTTAACGTAACAGGCCACTATTACCACTTGTGTAGTGTACAGATACAAAAAAAATGATGCAACAGTTACAATGCTTGATTCGCTTTTAAAACTCATATGATCGAGTAACTCATAACTATCTGATTGTACGAAGAGGTACGAATTAAAAAAAAACCGTGTGTAGTTCACTCTCGGTAACTGTCAAACCTTCGGAAAACTAAACGTCGACAATATTGACACCGCAACATAATAAAATAAATAAAAATAAATAAAACGTCTTAAGCGGCATTGAAAATCGCATCGCTTACGCGTTACTTTGTTTCCTTTCATCGAGTTTTTTCACTTCAAAAATCTGTCTAATCTTTTAATATAATCCAAATGTATCTCAACAATGTGGTCACCCTAGCAGACAAAGATATATCAGCGGGGCGAGTCCTCGAAAGCGATCATTAAACGTAAGCACACTCGTAGCCGCCGACGCGGCGACGCACATTGCGTACTTATATTACACACATTAGCTGTTACACGCGGCGTTGCCCGCATCTAAGCTGGAAAATTTCACACACATAAAATCACCAAGTGGAAAGTTAAATACTTATTCAAAAACAAAGATGTTTATTTCCACGAATATAGTTACATTTAAAGATTTTTCAGGATAATTAGTTCAATCCATGTTTTGTCTCTTGCGCCGTGCAAATCTAAGAAATGCAATACAAATTATAATATTATTTATTACTAGCTGACCCAGCGAACTTCGTACCGCCTAACAAACAATGTTAAGGGTGGACAACCCTTATCACTA
>DWEM01000608.1:0-17828 GCA_018245935.1 Agara belti belti
TATTCCATTGAACCTGCAATATTTTGGGTAAAATTTCAACAGATAGCCGAATTAGGGGAACGCCTTTTATCGGCCATTCACGTGTTCAAATTTCGTCAATTCAACGTGGCAGTTATTCAGACGAGATCGGAAACAATTAGGTAACAGCGGCGTTGGTCAGCCGAGCGCATATCCGTGCACATTGCCCTACTGATTCGCTCGTGGATCAAATTTTAGTACGTTGTTTTGGCAAAAATATTATATAAAAATGCATTGACATCCATTATTTCGGTTATAATAGGCTATAATACTATATCAATATTGGAATATCGGTTCATTCGCGTCAATTACTTATGGTGAAAATTCACCATGAAATTTTATTACATCATAAATATGATATTCAGGAGCCTGCTTAGAAGCAAAACAAAGTAGTTCAAGCAACGCAATGCTTTTATACGTACTTTATATTAAATAAAAACCATTACTATATGGAAGTTAGTAAATTGTAATGCAGGTAGTGGTATTTAATAGCAATAATGCCCGAGGAGGTCAGTAACCAGTTTGTACATCGACCGCCACATGCGTCCTGCCGCACAAGCTTGTAACCCAATATTCGCTAATTGCATCAGAGGGCAGCACTTGCTTACTAATTAAGCGTATCTCAGCTCCTTACCTAAGACGCTGTATTATGACGTAGTTTATTATTGAACGGCACTGCTTATCTATGTTATCTCAGGATTATACTTGCTCTGCTATGTAGGGAAGATCATGTAAATGTATTTGTAGTAGAATCCAGATGTCACGGACATAAACAATAACAATATTATTTGCTTCTTTATTATTATATTTTAACAGTGTTATATAACAATATAACGTTTTAGTCATTATTACGTCAACTAGAAATATTTATAGAATCATAATAATATTATACACAAATATTAAGCTAAAACCAATTATAGCAAAAATTATATATTCTACGTTAAGGTTCGAGGAAGGTTTGAGTCCTGTTAGCTTCAAAACCGTGTATCGTTATTCGGAGAAGCGTGGAGCTTAATCCATTAGTACTAATTGGCACGTATCCAAGACAGTGGTCAACATTTATGTCGAATGATTTTATGTATCTCTGAAAACATTCAACAAAGCTTTACCATTCTCATATAACTATAACAACCGACATTGACTTTGAAAATTTGCTCCTCGACTTCACCGATAGCGTATTGGACCGTATATACTATTCGAGAATTTCTAGGTAATATCAGGAATAGGGAGTGAGTAACCAATATCAGCTAAGTGCCTTCTCGGGGAGACCAGTAACAAGTTTGTATCTCGACCGCTAAGTGCGTCCTGGTCCGCGACGGTACGTAACCCAATATTCCTTAGTTGCATCATAGCGAACTACTCTAATTAGCCATTTCTCCACTGCTCTGTTGATTTTACTAGTAATATTTAACATATAATAATATTCACAGGTCGATATTTGTCGATTGATAGATATTTTACTCTTTTAATTGTTATGCTTAGATATACGGTCAGGGTTAAAATTTCGATGTTCCGATCAATGTTGTTTATTTTATAACAGACTTCGTTTTGATTACCAACTCTTTAGATAGCAGGTACACCCTGGGATATAGCACGCTTACCTAGAAAGTGCCATACACTGTTGTTCTGAATAATTCCAAGCCATACCTATTTTTAAATGTTATCTATTGGATCTTATTACTGGTAAAAAAAAAATTAAATACCAATAGAATCAACTTATGTGAAATAGTTTCTAACACAAAAACATAGCGACGTTGTGTATTTTGGCGTGGGCCCTAAAATATTTAACAAAATATCTGCTTTGATAAAAATAAACTGATTACAGTGTTCTTAATCTTCAGTTCTGTCTTAGGAATACTTGAACAAAAGAACCTATTATTCTGCAACCAAATATTTAAAGCAAAAACATAAAAAGGTATCATGCACTTTCCCATAAAGCTTATTACTTAAAAGAGCGCAGCGATTTTTTTGTTCTTCGGAACATTTTTCTTCTGGTGTACGTTGCGCCAAAGCCGATTTAAATCCTGGATTTTTATATAATGACCAATAACGAATACTCAAATTATTTTATGTTCATAGTAATATCTAAAGTTTATTTATGAAAATTGTATAATTTAGTTCATTAGCGTTTTTTTACAATATGTAACTAAAATTTGTAGATATATGCTAATATTATAATGATAAAATATGGATTGATCTAAACATTTCTGTAAATTCTTTAAATATTCATTTATCTCTTCATTCTTTTAAATAAATAACAATAAATGTATATAAAGTATGTAACGATAAATAGTTAATAAACATGCCTATAAAGTGTGTACAATTTATTAGCGTTCACAATAATAGTACGGTTGCGATAGTAACTCTGCTTATCTATTAAATTTTCTTGCCAAATGTTACTGAAATTTTATTTTGGGAACACTGGAATTCGAGAAATAGAGGCAGACTAATTAGAACAAATATTTGTACAAAATAATTAGAAACAACAAATATTTGTACTTCAGCCTCAAACTGTAAAATCTTAAATAAAGAAGCCAACAATTGGATGATGATGATGTATTTAAAATAATACTAATTGACGTATTCCTCACATGGGCATTTGATCCCAAGATACGCGGAGTGTGTACTTTAGTAACCACACAACTGATGAATGATTCATCGTAATGTATACCTATAAATTTCTAATGATATACCAAACGTAACCAACCTTACAAAGTGACCTAATAATTATTCAGTTAATAAAGTAAGGACAAGTAAATTATTCAAACGTCACACACCTATTCATCATACTCGATATTGAGGGCTTTATCGAGTTTTATAAACATTTTAATAGCGAGACAACAGTTACATGGACATTTTGACAATGTTCAGGGTTACCAATTCAATAACTTTGTTTAACTGGCAACACGAATAGGTTTTATATTCACTTATCAGAGCATGATACATATGGTCACGGTCGGAGGCGCGCGCGCAACCGGAAGGGCGCGACATCACCGGACGTCCCCAACTCGTGACCCGATCGCACATACGGTCCGTTTCTCGCTACGAGCGCACGCGAAATGTATTGTGCTTGTTTTCTTTCATTTTTTACCTAAAATTTTCAAACCAATTTAACACGTTTCGATAAACAATCGTGAATATTTACGTGACATTAATAAAAAATACGTAAAATGAACAATACAAAGCTAAATTGGCTACGACGAACCTTTTGTTCTATCCAAAAATGCATTAAATTATTTTTCACTGTAAAATCAGTTTTATTTTATTTTATTTTTTATAAATATGGTACTGTATATGACATATGGTTAATTGTGATATTTGTGGTTAAGATGCGTTCGATGGGGAAAAGAAACATCTTAGGTACTAATAAAGTAATTGACAAAGACAAGAGTCTACATCAATGTTCTCGCTGCAAGTGGTGTGGAGAGCCCTCGAGTCACCGGCGATTGACGTGAAAAGCCAATAGGATCACTTTGCTACACTTAAAAGGTAAGCAAATGTTAAGTTCAATTCTGTGTGCCAAGTAAAACGTGAAAATAAGTAACGCTACTATAGAGATATTAAATTTTTAGTTAGTACAATTTCAATATTTATTTTTGAAGTTTTGAATAGACCACACTATTGTTATTGTCTACTATACTTTGTATTTAAAAGCGGAGCAGCACTTATGATAAACATTTATATGTTCGTCCAAATGTTTCTACTTTTGTTTTTATATGATAGGTGAAGGATGTTTGCCTGAAAGATCTGAAAGTATAATAAAATGCTTGCATACGTCGCAACTACTGTTAATAATACATAGGTATAACGCGAATTGTAAACAGCACACGTACCTGTCCCAATTTCGCAACACTTCGAGTAAACGAGAAGTGTCTTTTTTGCAGTAATCTGTGATTTTCCGCAATAGATTCAATTTGTCACCCCAAGGAACCAGTAGTTGAACATAATGGATCTGTTAACACAGTAAAATAGTTTTATTGTGGACATGTATTCATCAACTTCAATCATACACTTACCGTCGAAATTCACATTAACAGAGAATGTGCAAATTTACCGCTGTACGAAATATTTCAATTAGTGGCGAAATTTATTGATGACAAATTTCTGACTTTATTATTGAATTCATGATAATTGTGAATTTTGCGTCACTAAAATATATTTAAACAAGTACACAATTTAAAGTCATGTGGCGTGTAGGTATGTATGGAGACAGTGATTCAAGGTAGAAGAAGCGTGTCAGGTTTGCAATAATAGAGATGTTTGGCACTCAGTGCTTTCTGCCTACCCCGATAGGAGACATTGCGTTATAGTATAAAGATAACTAGTTTTAATACTTACGACTCTACAGATATTCCTAAACTGTGAACATAGTTCTACATATATAATGACTATAATGTGATATCAAAATACTATATTACTTATATAAAATATAACTTTAATTGTTTTCTAATGTAATGAATATTGCTGATATATAAACATAAATCATAACAACAAACAAACAATTCGGCTGAAAGTTAACATATGTAGGTATGTTCCCTAGCTAACGTTGCCGTCGTGCTTCATTGCAAGCCACTGAACTACATGTAAGCAGTTTTAAGTCTTAGGTGTCTATTGTGATCAGTGTACTATGCATAATTACCATTCAAACCGGAAATAATCTTTAAAAGGCGATCCGCTTGCGTTCCAAGACGAGCTAATACCCTTCACCTGTAGCCCTCAACACTTCCCGTCCCTTCGACGGGCACACGTGAGAAGACAAACGACAGGATTATCAACCTAAACGTGTTTGTGGGTGACTTATTTGGGGTGTAAAATTGAATTACGTTTGGGAACAAGTATTTTGGAAAATGCTTTTAGTAATGCTGATAGATCTTTCGCTGCTTTCTCCCAAACTACTTACAGCAATTTGGCTCCGTTGTGTATCAAGTTTTATAAATAACGACTCGGCTATCTTCCAGGATTATTTTAAGAGATGGAATTTAAAACAAATCAAATTATTCTGTGTAGCTTTAAGGACTCGTTAAGCTATAGTTACTCCGACAATTTGACTTCTCGGGCTAGTCGTTGCTGATCAAAGACGCGCCGCCGCTCGCCCGGAAAATTGCCCGAACCCAATGAATATTATTAAACTCTTCAATAGTTCCATGTACTTTATTCTCGTTAAGTAAATCTTGCATAATTTTGCTAGAGAAAATCTTATGACTATAAGGACACAAACAAAACATTTATGTTTTTGATCTCATATTTTTTACACTTTTTGATTACTAATATTTCTTTATCCCTAACTACCAGTACTAAGTACGGCTACGTGTAGGTATATATGTTATTCGTTTGAATACACTTAAAAACTTTAATTTTTTCACATCCTCGTAAATTACATAAAACAGTAATTTAAAATCATTAAAAGTAATACTAATTTTATTCTTTGCATGATAATATATTGTGTAGTTCATAACGACGTTTGTAGATAGTAACGAGTAGCGATTCGTGTCAGGTCTTCTAATCCGTGATATCTGTGAAAGTAGGTATATTAAGCATTATAACATTTTCCAGTGAGCGGCGTCGGTTGAACATATGTCACAGGCACAGGGTGGGCTCGCGCTCAATCAACGAGTGGTGGAACTGTACGCTCGGCCGGTCATATTTAGAGATATGTGACGATCCAGCGGTGCCCAGTGAGCCGAGAGAGGATGTGAGTTATTAAGTGGTACACTCTCAGGTGAGCCGTCGAGTGTGAGAATCGCGCCCGCCCTCTGCCTAGTTCGCCCGACCCGATTTCGCTTGATAATCACGCCGCTATAAAATTAATCATATTACCCACATGGACTAACAATCGCTACGATTCGAAACGGTTACGTAAGAATTTAATATGCTGATGTTCAAACCAATTTTTGCTCCTATCATTTTAAACTAGTTAGAAAATTTGAAAAATCATCTTATCATAATATAACTTTATACTTTGCTCCGCTTGTGGCTATGTGAATATATAGCTGTAATTGTGCTCGACATGTGGTAAAGACACTACATTATTAAACGAGTGCACGCAATTATTCCTGTTTTAATGCGACATCGATACCAATTAATTTACAAGATCAAGCCGAGCCGTGTAAAGTAAAGCTAATTAAATTCCATTATAATCAGTTCTTGAGTAGGTACTCGAGTACTGAAATGGTTTTACTGAACTTAGCAGCATTAGGCAAACATTGAATATGGTTGTACATACTTATCAATATCAAATAAACATATGATCCGCGATCGCAAACGTGACCCGCGTGCCGTGTCCCGCGCGGCTCAACCATTTGTGACGCCCCTCTGATGTCGCTCGCGCCATATCAAACACTCAAAGAGCTGTGATTCCGTCTGTACGAACTAATTCACCTGTTCCACATGGCTTAGTACATGTTGCAATGGCATTAATTAATTAAGGCATTTGATATGCTTGCGCTACCGTACAATATGTTTTCTATAATTAGTAATCATCACACAATCACACCTTAGTTAATAACTACATATTTACATGCCTGTTTGCTGAAAGTACCAAGGTTGCGCACAATATTCATGGTAATACTCATTGTTTCTATAATTATTTTAGCGATGAACACAAATAGAGGATATTTTGTAACAAAATTTAAAATACATATATCCACCACAATGTTAACAGTACACCAAAGCACACATTCCAATTTGAAGGATGACCTAGAAGCGGAGAGGCTCAGTGTGATTACTGGCACGCAAGGCATTCGCTTTAAATCCTCGGCGCCGACCGCTACCGGTACATGTTATAGCGTCTACTCGTAAACTTGAATGCACGTATAAGGCTTCTGTCGCATCTCAATATCACGTTGTCTTTATGAGAACCGTATCTACGATCTAATCCGTAAACCAGGTTTTGGTGTGTGTCATCTTTAGTTCCATTTAAAATATATGCTTATGTAATAACTAAGGTAATAACCGATATGTAAATAGTCATAAAAAATAAAGTTAATTTTTCGCATTTAATTTCAAAAATTGGAAATGACTAACATAATATATTAGTTAAATTTTTTTTTAAACTATTGTCGTACAGGCATAACCACTGGGGTTAGTATAATATAGAAAACAAATTATTACTGGTAACTTATTATTGGTTAACAAGAGATTATTAAAATTATATTATTTACAATCTACTTATAATTGAGCGGACAAGCATTTTCGTTACAAGCATGTTCATATAACGCACTTATTTCACAGTATTTTCCGATATGCCGCATGGATTATTAGGTGTAGCACAGTGAAGAGGAAGTTACAATATAATTGCCGTAATGACCTTAACGGGTACATTTTGCTCAGTGCGGGCATACGGCACGGTCGCTCGTGAAAATTAATTAGCCACAACGCACACACAAAGCTCATGCGGTGTATCGGAGACTGCACCGGAACCGGGCTCGATTGGCCTCTGTAAATCAATATCCGGTGGGTGCTCTCGCTGCCTCTTGCCGTCGCTCGAATAAAACTCCACAAACTGTCGCACTTCGTACGTTTATACAGCGTCTATGTCGTGGTCATTACGACGCAGCCATCTTGATTGTATCATTGCACACGTATTTATTTTACCAAAATATAGTTTTACAGTTATTAGTACAATATTAAAACAATTTCCAAATATCTTCTACGTCACGCTGTCATGATAATACATCCATTGAACATAATAAAACTAGTTATTGCCCGCGGCTCCGCCCGCGTGGTCAAATGAATTTATTTTGTTCGTACGTCATACCGTTCTTGCGCTCATAACGCTTTTTATAGCGCTTATTTAATTAAAATGTGTTTTCCCGTAAAAAATTGATATTTTCCGCGAAAAAAGTTTATGCCTATATCACCATAAAACTACTAATTCACACTGACAATCCCATCGATAAGTGTCCTTGGGCGACAGCGAACACTTGTGACTGCTTTATTCACATAAAAAGGAATCATCTCACTCTCTAAGTGATTATTTACTGTGGAGTATATAATAACACTGATATCATTATCTCGCAATGCCACGTTTTACAACTGCCACACCATAAATATTGGGCGTCGAACGCTAACTACTGTATAAAATGACAAATGAATCATTTATTTGGAGTTTCCGAGTGTTTGATATGCGAGAAAACGTTTACGAGCGTACGAGCCGGCAGTGTTTGATGAAACTTTTATTACTGAGTATTAGAACTAAAGATCGAATGAAATCTGCACGCGACTAATAAATACATACGTCGGCACCCAACGCAATAACTGCCTCGTAACTCAAGTTGCAACATAATTATGGCATAAATCTGTCTTGTGCTAGTAGTAACAGGAGTTTTCTTACTATCACAATATACATATAAAACAATGAATTATTTATAAAAACATTTGCACTCTGATAAAGACATTACGGTAGCTTAATATTGTAAGTTATAATCGAAATTTAATTTCTCATTTAACAATTCGTATAGCAGAACTGAATTTATATGTTGAAAATTATAAACAGAGGCAATTTACATTGTAAAGTGTAATCCTACAAGACGTAGTATATATCTGTCATATGAGATGTTAGAGGTGTAATGAAGATTTGAGGATAATCGAAAGAGCGGCTGCAGACGATTTATTTGCAGGGCGACCGGCCGGATAATAATGCCTTTAACGGTGCTTCCGGGCGCACTGAGCCGCGTTGCCCCGTGTCGCTCTACTCGCTATTAGCTGTGATCATTTTTTTTTAACGCTAGCTAACCTTTTTTGGTATAGGAGATTTTGAAGCGTTCAAAAAATTTAAGCACTGTGTGGTCTAATAATAACAGCAGGAAAAGGTTGCATAGCTTACTACATCGGTTTTGATCTATCGATTATGAGAGCTTAAATAGGACCTTTTTGTATCGAAGATTTCCTATTCCACCATTGATTATCATCCTCAAAGGGTTCCTGTGGCTGGGTTATAAAATTACTCGGCAGTTAACAACATACATTTATTTTTATAACAGCTTTATGCTTATGTATTACAAGAACGGGTCAAACAATAAACCGAACATAACGCATTGAATCATTTTAAGATCTACAAATGAATTGTTCGTGATAATAAATAATTATAATGATAAAATATAAATGATAAAAGTGTTCGTATATGATGATATTTTGATAACTTTCAGTGACTACTTAGTAACAAGTATATTTGACACCAATATATTATATAATTCTTGAAATCTGAAGTTTTATAAAATTCAATTTTTTGCAAGACGTAAACGAGGCATGAAGACAGTGCCGCCTCCAAGTCATGCTGCTCGCCTGTTGATAGACTCTCGACCTCACAATAAGTGTTTTCCGGAAACTTCTTGCAGCCAGAAAATTTCACTAGCTTTCTAATACTGCAAAAGTTTTAAAATTATATTTTACAACGTTTAGGTCAGTATATTATTTACTAAAAGAAATGTGGCAACACACTCTTTTACATATACATAGAGAAAAAAAGAAGAAAATCTGCAATACCAATTTATGTTAGTATTCGCAGTCGATTGTAGATGAAATCTGTTAGTGTATTAATGTCGACCATAAATTGTTACATCATGTTAATTTAAAGTTACCTAATAACTGTGTTATACCCCAACAGGCGCGTCAATAAACATGACAAAATAGGCCCATAATAAATATGGAATAGGGTTTCCAATCAAGTCTACTTCGCGCCCCCCTGCCCGTTCCGCCGCGCTGTTGGAAACCCAGAGAGTTGGGAATTTTTAGATACATACTACATATATAATTAATTTCTTATCCTTACTTATTAATGACTTCTTTCTCTTGTCTTCTTGTATAGTACCATGTACTGTGGTTTTCAAGAACCAGTCCATAAAACAACGCCTGTCTGGCTAGCCTTTGTTAAGGTATAAGATATCAGTACTATGTGAGATTGGATCCATATACCCATAGAGTACTTAACACTAGACTTCCGTTATGGTCTGCATACTACCATTTGTTCCATGCCTCAGATAAACTTCATTCCATTTGTATGTATTGTAAAATAATTACAACCTCACCTCTTTCAATTTTACAACGAATGCGATTAAAATAAAATCAATATCACAACATATTTTGCAATAAGTTTCATTTTCAGATAATTTAAAAACCAAATTTTGTTGTATTACCAAATTTTGTTATTTTGTTGACTGCGATACGACTGATACGAAATACTATTTCGTATCACAAATGTTATTTACGTAGCAGATCTCGTAGCGTCGTAGCGCTCGGGCGGGCGGCGGCGAGCGTACCTTGCCCGCATAATATAGACAACGCAGGCGACGCCTTCGGGACAAATTTTTAAATTGCCTCCCAGCCCTGCAGACATCGAACACAGCTCATTGCCGCTCTGTCTAATGCACTTACACCTGTTTATTTTTTACCTTGGCAGCTTTTAATTTTTAATCAAACATTATATTTACTCTTTATCTTCGAGAAAATGTATGATTATTATGAAATATTAAATTTTATTATGAGTTAGTATCTTAAATTAGCACGTAACAATCACATTTATAATCATATGTGAAGTGACTTAGACCAACAAATTCAATATATAAGTATAAATTGAATTAATAAATTTTGTATTATAAGAGAATAGTAAATACTATTTACAGTCTATTCATTGTGTAAAACAAATAAAAAAGAAACCTAGGATATACTTAAAACTTAGTAGGTCTTTTTTTATTTATTTGCATATATTTGTAACGAATTATTGTCCCTGATATAACAATTGCTTTCATACACACGTATTTATAGCTACCGTCACAATAGCATCACGTCCAGTCACAGGTACGCGACCGCGACTGGCGCTGTCTGAGTTTCCACAAACAATAGTAACTGGCCCAGATAACGGAAGACACATCAAGATACCGAAGATACAAATACAAACAAGAGGGACCTTACAATTTTATGTACGTCATAGAAACCCATGTCCATCTGTATCCTATCTTACAGATCTCCGTCACAAACGTTTTGTTGTTCATGTGGACTAAGTAGGATTGCCGGCCGTTTAGCGTGGCTGCTTACTATGTTCAAATCGGAACAGAATAAACAAATTACTTATGTTTAACTGTAGCAATAGATGGATCAGTAATAATACCGCAAACCATAGACAAAATGTTTACCGTCTTCAAAATTATATTGTACTTGTACACTGGCTGCGAGCCGCTTATACCATAGGTGAATATGGTTTAAGCGGTGGTTATGGTTCTGGTTGTGGTGGCATGGTTCTCTTCTCAAGTGTTTGGTTTATAAGAATGGGACTGTTAAAGTGTGTTAGTCCGGTTTGTAATCGGTATTAATGATTATATTAGTTCGGTAGTCTTCCTTGCCGTCGCCACTGAATACTAACCAACTAATATTCTTATTCTACGGATTGCGGAGATGGACTGTTAGTTATATTAGTCTAGTCAGTATATGTCAGTATGACTGCAGTTAATATCGGTTCACACCGACACGGGAGCTATAAAACATATCAAGTTAAAATAACGGAGCAGCTTAAACCTGTTGCTTTACTTTGAATGTCCTTTGAAATGTTCGTAGCAGACAGTGAACCTCGTGTACCATAAAACGTTTATTTTAGGATTGTGATTATTCTCTTTGTTATAAAACTTTATACCTATCTATCCATCATTTTAGTTAACGCTATTAGCTAGCGGCGTTTTAATAGAGATCCAATTTCCAATTAACAGTTGTTCTTTGCTACGTTGCAACCTAATTCCACGTTACAGCTCCTTACCTACGATCGCCTTACGAAGTAAAATAATTTTAGTCAGTGCGAACATTTTCCTTACAGGTATGTAAGGAAAATGTTTTCTGTTTCTACTGCTCCACTACATATCGGTATATAACTTAACTAGCAGATACAGTTTAGTGTCCATACCATGTGTCGGAAGATGCAAAATCCCCCCAAAGGCATTCCAATGAAACAATCGTTAAACTAGAGTCATTAATGATAACATCCGAAACTGTCCGCCTAACATGGCAGCTTTAGCGATTAGATTACCAATTAGAAAATAGGCATTGTTAACATGAATTGTTTTGTTCGGCGGGATCAATACTAGTAATAAGTTCATTGAGGCCCGTAGACAATAGAATTGTTTAATAATGTTATTTTTATTTTTACAATACACGTACACTTACAAATTTGGGATTACACTGTACTAATGAGAAAATACTAATTTTAACTACGATTATAATGGTTAAGTTTATAATGTTTTTAATTTTTATATCATACTTAATCACATTTGGAACAGGCCAAAGTGAAAAATATGCCCGATAACACTACTGTGCTACAAAACCAGACAGCAAAATGCATTGATTGCAGCTGGCGCTAAATGAATGTCACAGTTCTCACAATAATTTAAAAATAGAATATGCAATTATCTTTTACATGCATGTATTTCTTTTTTAATAATAATGTGAAAGTAAGTGGACAGCAGTTATAAAACAAATCACAATAATTATTAATTTGTTTCCATAGCCTTTATATATTTGGTTTTATAACATGAAAATGTAGGGAAAAATAACGTTGAAAAAGAACACAATGGATGTACCATCTGAAACAAGTACCTTAATTAGATAAAACAATTTTTAAAATATCAGTACTCCGACGGTGTAATGTATAAATTGATATTAAAAAATTCGGAATTAATGATGTTTGATAGAATTACAATTTTATTCATTTTCATAAGGACTTTTATTTTACTTTTTGACACCAAATTAGTAGTTCATTGATCCTCAATCTCTCGTAGCAACAGTTCTCGAAACGAAAACATTATTTGTTTGAAGAAGTGTGTGTATTTGAATTCATATTTACATAATTCAGGTTGGTGCCGCAATGATTTCGCGTAGTTCTGTAATACACAAAATGAACGTATCCCAAGATCCCGCTTACAAATTGAGCTCTGGGGTCCTATTCTGCACGTAACCATATCGCCGCTCATTCATTATGTATCTATATTGTATTATATATATAAATATTTTTAAAGTATACTTTAGTCAGCGCATTACAAAAAAGTGCGATAAAACTGCCTATTGCATACTGCTTTATGTACACCTTTATCTACTCTTTCTTTTGTTTCTGGTAATTAGTGTGCAATAATGTACATATTATTACTTTAAATAAATAAATAATATGGTTTCTATTACTCTCATTGAATCGAATCTGTTGATATCCTACTTGTAATAGTCTACTAAATCTGTTCTACAATAATTGTAGAACAGATTTAGTAGACTATTAACAAATAGGATATCAACAGATTATTGTGTAACAAGAAATTGTAGTTTGTAATAAAAATAGTAATAGTAGAGTTTTCCTTCCGGCATTTAACTTGATGTTATAAAATATTTCACAACGCGCGTTATTACGTCGCCCACTGCCGACCAAGCAGACGACGCTTTGTCCGTTGATAACGTGACGAGCGGGCAGGTTGCTAGATAGGAGACTGCGAAAAAGTCGTTTTATTAGCTATACTATCAAAAAACAATCCAAACATTTTTAGCGAAAAATAATAAACGTTAAAATACAGTTACTATCAATTAAATGAAATTGCGTATGTTGAAACAATTTGTCCCTAAATTAGGAAGCACAATCGCAGAATAGTCTCTGGCGGCCCATCGGGACGGTTGGGCCGAATGGAGCGCGCATACTAATTCGTGGTCGTTCGAGGAGCATTCAAATAGCAACAGAGCCAGGCTTACTGGGGATATGTGAGACGGGCCCCAAGATTTAGTTTACAACTTAGATTACGAACGCCGCTCGTGGTCAAGAATTAAACAAGTAACGGTGCACACGTAGCTCGCTCCCCGCTCAGTATCAATTTGAGCAGATTTCAATTACGCGTTTTACCGGTGACGCAATCAAAGGGTATTATACAACTGTTTTCGTCCGTTCGAACTTTCCACGAAACAAAAGTTGTGAAATATTTACTGTTTACGTATTTAAGAGTTAATTTTACACCGGGGCAGAGAAGGTACCGGAAAGTTTTTTACCCTTCGTAATGATTTCGACAGAAATTTTGTGTTTACGAGTATTACTGTCGGTATTTGAAATTGTTTTAATACTTCATCGATGTTGTTTGTTTCGTATTTGATGCAACCCTTCATTTTATGTCTACGCAAGTCTTTCTTTAAGTTGGATTCAACTTATAAATCTGCACGTACTTACTTTACACAAGTATTATATTTCATATTTCAATTGTTTTAAATTAGTTAAAAGTCCGTTGCTCAAAGCATTTCTTAATTTTTTGTATTATACTGCTCAGTGGAAAATTCAATGATTTTTTATTGATCTTTAAGTTTTTGTAGTTTTGTATCTTACAATTTTTTATGTTCCAAATCCAATTAACATGAAATAAAATTATTATTTTATACTTAAAAGTCATATTTATATATATCATATACTAATACTATATGTAGGTACCAATTGGATATGTAATACCGAATATTTGAGAAAATAATAAAAATTGAAAGTTACAACATAACATGTATGCTTCTCAAAATAACAGCAGTATAATAATGTCATTTTCGTAGCATAAAAAAATGTGTCAACAGAAAACTGAATATACCTCGTATCAAAGGGATTTTTAATTATAGTAGAAAGGGAGAGAGTAAGGTTACAATATATTTCAATTTATGGCTAAGGAAATTCAAAAGCTTACTTCTGGCCAATTAACAAAAATCCTTGCTCGAGAATAAATTTACACTTTAATCCAGTCCCACTCCTATAAACAAATAATTAGAATTGCAAATTAGGTAATTCGCAATTTGACAAATTCACCGCGCTTCTTTTTCTTTTACACCAATATTATTTTCGAGGTCACGTGTGTTTGAAATATATTCTAATAGCCATATGTAATATCAGAGAAAATATTTAGGGAGTATTAATTAAATAAGAGTTGAATAATTTATCAATAACCGGAAGAAAATAACTTTGATAAGTGATGCACCGTTATTATTATGTTAGCAATAAAGGTTATTACCTTCACAAAAAATCATGAAACATTTTTACAACAAACTATTGTGTCTAGCCCTAAGAAACGATCGCCATATAAGCGTTACGTAAAGGATATTTGTGTATATGTACATTCTGAGTAATAAATGTTAATATTTTAAAGTTTTTCCCTGATCCGACAATTCAAATATAAATATGATTTAAATAGATAAATATTTTGTACTCTGTTAATTAAAATTATATATTTAGGTAAACTGTTATTCTCGAACCGACTGATCCATTAATCGAATGTTATATATAAATAAATTCTTATGATTCTTCCTTGTGTTTATATACATATATAAAATACTCGATCTTTACATATATACAGGAAAAGTTAACATCTTACATTAAGCGATATATAGATAATATATAAATAAATAAATATATGTAAAAAAGCAAAATAGATCATATTGAAAAAATATATGAATATCGGATAAATAAATATTTAACAATTAATTTAACGCGTTATGGATAAAATTCCAAAGAAATACGTAGGTCCATTTTATAGTGTACACAATTTCACGGGCAGTGATTTTGAGAAATTGAGTAATTTGGTTTTCTTCTTAAAGGCTGTTGTTTACTTTTCTTACTTAAAAATTTCATGTCTATAGAAGACGTCTACTGTAATTAAAATTTCTGTCACTGATAATTTCTCAAATTGTTTTCCAAGTTGTAGTAACAAAGATGGAGAATAGATGTATATTTTAAAACTAACATGTCGCGACTAAAAGCTTTACCTGTTGCGCGGCCGCTCGCGCTACGGCCTACATCCCATGGACGGAAGCTTACAGCTCACTTATTTTCTTTTTGTATTGCATTTACGTTTCGGATTAAAAGATCCAATCGCCACCCCAAGCGGTCGGGAACACTCGGGCGGAACCGGGAGGCTTCGCTGGAGTGCATGTCCGCTGATTGGTTCCCACAGAAGGGGGTGAGTGATGACGCGTTCAAGGGAAGTTTTCGCGCTGGAAAATCAGTTGTGGTTGCGGGGTTGCACGGCGCGGTCGTACGCCACCAGCACTCAGCCGCCTGCCGTGAGTCGCCCGCCTCGAGGGTAAGTGAAATTTTCATCAAATTACAAGTCAATTTTATCGGAGAAGTAGGGATGTTACCTGTGTTTTAAACAGCAGAAAATTCTTCAGTCACTTAAAAAGTATATAATTTTCACGATGACACTGAAAGAAGAGAACTTTTCAGCGTTACGTCTTAGTTATAAACTGATCAGTATCGGAAAGTGATTCAAATTTTGGAAATAAAGTAGGTAATTTAATTACAAGTTATTAAAATTCAAATACGAAATAATAAATAATTTCAAATCAATACTTTCGGCAATTACTTAGTTTGAAAAACTGAAAAGTTTGACCGCCGCGAGGCGGGTAATTTCATATTGTTTTATAGCATCTATAAAAACCCTAAGAAACAAATAACGGAATAAAAAAACTTACGTTTATTACAATTACAAAATATACAAAACAATATTTTGTCAAAAGGAAGTTCGCACATTTGCGTGCAACTAATTGAAAAATTGTGTAAGGTTTTAGAAAATCGCGTACTTGGCTGACAATAGGAATGTAATCAAGGGACAAAAAAAATTAATAAAAGTGCACCGTTTCAATTGATGTCAATACAAAGAATTGTTTAATTATACCTACGGTAAGTACCTTTTGATTATTATTTATAGCAAATCAAATTAATTAAACAATTTCAAAGCAGTTATTAATAACCTATGTGTCTTTTTTCAGATCCAGGAATGGAGAATGCTGCAGTTCTATCAAAATCGCTACAAAATAACGTTTTATTATAAAATATACAACATTAAAAGGTTTTTTAATATTATTTTATTATTCAGTGCACTTCCTATGCTGTTCTGTAATCTGAAAATTATATGATCATAACTTTACCGGCATTCCCTTTTATTTTTAACCTGCAAAGTTTATAAAAAAAAAAAATTGTGCGCCCCGGCTCCCTAAAGTAGATAATGTGCATAAAATGCAGAAATACTCTTACATGATGTTGATAATTGGGACCGACTACTTCATTTGTCCTCCAAAGCATGGAAACGCTTGTGAAAATTTGCAACAGGCGGTTACCCGTTCTAAAGCCGGCCGCGCCCGGTTATGCCTGACTTTACAAATCGTTAGCAACCTGAAAACTCGACTACAAACTGTAATCTACAAAAAATAAAATATGTATCCAATCATTGTACATATATGAAATTAAATTAAAATATTTTACGTCAAACTTTATGTATCACAATCAATTCTAGTTAAATTAAATAACTAAAAATTACATAATATTTAATAAACACTACACTTAGGAATTTCCTATTACTGGTTAGGAGAAGTATCATTTTTCGCTATTAGAATCGGTCGTATAAACGTAGCAGTCATATTATATGAGTATATATAATTCACATAGAACGGTACTATAATTTTTTGGTACTTTCGGTAAATTTAAACGTTCTTGGAGTACGACTTCTTTGGAATAAATGCTATTACATCACAAAACCTCTGAAAAGTCACGGCAAAAAAAATACAATTTGTAAAAAAAAAGATAATAAATCAGTTTATAAAAAACAATCTACATTTCCATGATGTTAGAAATGTTAATCAAAACAATTATTTTAATCCGGTCCTGCTGTAGGCACTATGTTCTTACACTTTAAGCTTACAGTTTTTCTCTACACTCATGGAAACATTTATTTCAATCGATGGATCCATTGTGTTATGACATGCCTATTAATTTTAATCCGGTCCTGCTGTAGGCACTATGTTCTTACACTTTAAGCTTACAGTTTTTCTCTACACTC
>DWEM01000609.1:0-17824 GCA_018245935.1 Agara belti belti
GAAAACATCGTGAGGAAACCTGCACACCTTAGAGATGTTATAAATTATATAATATTTTCTGAGGTGTGTGAAGTCTATCAATCTGCATTTGGCCAGTGTGGTGGACTATGGCCTAAATCCCTCTCACCGTGAGAGGAGACTGGTCTCCTCTCTCTCACCGGGGTCCAGCAGTGGACCGGTTCTCCTCTCACGGGTCGGTCACTCAGTGGGTCAGAAAAAAAAATCCATACCTGTTCGAGGCGGAATCTGTCCATGGACTCCAATGAGCTGAAGTTCATTTCGCGCGAAACCACGCGACACTTGAGAATGCGCTTCGGCACGCGCGCCTCATGCTCCACCTCGGGATTAGACATGTCCTCGTTGTTTTGCCACAGAATCTTGCCTATAAAGACAAAATTATAGATTTCATAATTCAAATAATTGACTCAAACAGATTCCATGGTTCCGATGATATAATAACATAATTGTTTATTTCCAGTTTATTGATCACAAAAATATAACACCAAAGGAATAGTGAGCTAAATGCACAATGCATTATCTAACAGCGAACAATAACCAGCTGAAGTAAATGTCTATCTATCAACAATTACAATATTGTGTGGAGTTATTCGAGTGTAGTATTTACAAAAGCTGCAAAATCTTACCAGAGTCAGCATCGCGAAGGTTCATCCAATTACTGTATCAGAACTTGTTAAGAAAATGGGTGTATAATTAAATTGATAACTGCATATTACCAATATCCAACTCATTAAAAATGTTTCTTATATATATTTTTATAATAGAATTACTGGAATATGATACACCACTACAACCTACAATTGAGCTCCAGATGGTATGTACTTATAATTGTTTAGTACAAAAATTTGTGATACAAAAAATTATCACAGCTGGACAGAAGCATCTAATAAACATCATCACACCCTGTCCTCGGCTTACCGTGTCCAACTTTTGCTCCAAGGCTTTCACAGATTGTTGTCACATTTGGCAAATGGGTCAACTAAACTATTTTGTCTGCCGAGTCAGACTCCACCCAAGAACTAGTATAACCCAACGGCCATCGTTTCCTCTGAAGACATGGTCAGCTCTATACAATAGTCCGAAAGGAACTCGCTGAGCGAATTTAAATTGATGAAGTATCCGTGCTTTAAGTGTTCACGATTCGGTTCCGTGTACTAGTTGAAAACTTTAATTTTAAATCATTGTAGTATGGGTGACGAATGACTACTTAATTTACCAAATTCAAAATTCATTCAAAATTCTTTGTCAGGCACAAATTGCAAGATCTACCCGAGGTTTGTGCACCTATAAGTATTTATCATATGTATAACTTAAAGTGAAACTGTAGTGATACACCCATTTGTATATTATTTAATGTACATATAACAAATAACAAAAGGATACACTTGGAATCCTTCGCAGATAGTCTTCACACGCTCTTGTTTAGCTTGGTCATTAGATAAGATATCAGTCATTTTGAAGCTTTGTAATGATGTGATGTTCCGACAGCTTATTCTACAATTATGAATTACTTTTTTTTATATGTTTACTTTTGTCAAAAATGCCAAAAAAATATGCAACACAAATGCTCACAAAGAAGAAATTTTTAATTTTCTCTATGAATAAAAATGACACTGACGAATTGAAATACTTATATGATTAGATGAGAAACGGTATGGTTTTTTGTTTTTAATAGTGCAAACAAAAATAGTGAACAACCAGACATAGTAAATTTTAACTTTAGATATTTTTAATATTTCTTATTCAATAAAATTTACATTATTTGATAAATTCGTTTTCTGTTAATGTTATGCTTGACACGCTTTTAAATAATATCAGTCGGTTAGTTATATATTTTATGTAACATAACTGATTAAATTATTAAATAAAGTTATGCACACCAAAATATAATATACGGGATGTGAAATAATATTTGCATGGAGATACGATTATATAATTAAATTTAGTAAAACCAAAAATTATAATGCGTAAAATGAAACCTGAACTGAACTGAGTTCAAAATGGTTGACAGATTGTAGAAAAGAACAATCGCTGGTGTTTTTTGTGTACCTGCTTGTGTTGTTTTATAAAAACACTGCCCGAAAATTAGATTGCAGGCGAATGTTTCTGTTAATCTGCCTGCATTTAGTTTGTTCTTTGCTTAGAAGTTGATAAGTTTAGGAAATCATTAATTTCTATGAACTCAAAAGGCGAAACTGACGAAGCTTCAAGGTAATATTATTAGTCGTCAAGAAAAGCGACAATTTTATTTTTTTACATCTGCGTCATAATAATAATTAAAGGAGATCCTTGAACGGAGTTGATAATGTTAAATTTATCATGATATAATACATGTGTTATACGTAATTTAGGACAAAGGTAGAACGTAGAGGTTAGGCATTACTTGCTATTTTCGATTTTTATTTTTTTTTACAAGTTGTGCAAGTTTGAAGGTTATTTTGGTATTCCAGGGGGAGCGAAGCGTCATCGTCAAATAGTGATACAACCCCGAGTAATTCTAAGACGAATAGTCCAGGTATATGTGCAGGAGCAGGATCAAACCCCGCGGACAGGATGAAGCGTGCAGCCGCCAAACAACTAATTGAGAGATATTTTTATCAGCTGTTAGATGGTTGTGGCAACCCTAATTGTGACAACAAATACTGTGCCTCCAGTGGGGAGGTATGTTTTGTTGCTTTTGGTTTTGTAGTTTGCCCTTTATTAATGGTGTAAAAGTCATTAATATATAATCTTTTTCTTATTCTGTGTTAATAGATTTGATAACAGTAAGCTAATTAGATTTTTTAAATTTATTTTCATATACCTTTTTTATGTTATGCAACAAATATATGTATTGGATTGCTAATTTATCTTATTATTTATATAAAACGGATTGGTCAACTACTTTGTATCCCATTTAAAAATACTGAATGCTCCATAATTGAAAATATTTGTGATTTATATTTGAAACAATGAGAAGTTACAAAAGTATTGGTCACTTTATTTCAGGGGTCCAATTCGTTTTCTTGTCAATATTTTGATGTATTACTTAGAAATATTGCTTTTATAAGAATAAATCATAGTGCCATTGGTAGACACCTCTTAGAGCAATTCTATTGTTTTGCAGCACTCTACCTTATCCTTGGCTTTTGGTACATTTTCGAGCTAAATAAAATAAATATACAACAGCTTTTATTACTGTTTCTCATTTAGGTCAGTATCTAGGACCTGTAAGATTTATTACAGTTATAAACAATAAAAAGATTGTGTTTTTGACGTATGCTATAGCTATAATAATGTTTTATTTGTAGGCCAGGAATTTAACACCAAATGAAGCCGCAGCCGAAGCCATAAAATTGTTTTATAAAGAAGCCAGATTATGTGATACCCTGCCAAACAAAGTGCCTCGAACGGAGGCTAGTACTTGTGATTCTAGTGCCAGGTAATGATTTCATGAAATAAATAAAAAAAGTAGCAAAAATCGTAAGGTTCAATAGTACTGTCATTGTACTTATGTTAGTTACAACACAGTGAGGTACAATTAGGTGCAGTAGATTTCTGCATTTGTCACTTCCATAATACATAATGTTGACATTGGATATATCTCCACTTGATTCCTTAGCAATTGTTAATGTTATCCAGATGCTAATACTTTCACACAAAGTACCCGAGTGTCATATTTATTAAATGTCAGTTTAGTAGACATCATCATTGGCCTTGCAGTCACAATCAGAATCATGGGAATGTAATAAATTGTATAACATACATTTTTCAACCTTTTTAACATTGTTGGGAATGGGTCTCTTCTCAGAACATGAATGTTTAAAGCTGTTGTCATTCATGGTGGCCCAGTGCGACCTAGCAAACTAGTGAATCTTCATGTGTGCAGGTTTTTTCTTAAGTGTTTTCCTTCACCATTATAGCAAATGATGTTAAGTTCACTATATACTTCACTTTGTCAAGTCATCAATGAGTGCTAGCATTTGAACCTGACATCTGAATAAAAAATTAAGTTCATATACTTATTTCTCATTTAGAAATTTATTTTTGAGCTAGGGCCGGCTGTTTCTTAATATGACTTCAATACATATTATATTGTAATAAATCGGTTTTTTTTTTCGATAATTACAGTGCCACATGTACAGAAACACATACAATGGATAAAGCTTGTAAAAAAGATAAGAGGACAGAATCGGCTTCTTCCAGCACGTCACCATCACAAGAAAATAAACAGGAGGAGACAAATGCAGAAACTAGTCAAAATGTATCTCAGCATGACGATTACAAAAATGTTAGGCATAATAGTATGTATTATCTTTTGTGTTCTAGAAATAGTTGTAGACCGAGTTCCATGCACTAGTGGCCTATCAATATATAGTAATAATAATATCTGAAATGTGTCTTGTGATATAGTTTACTCACCCCACTGTTTCCCTTGATATAATATGCATGAAATATGACCGGACTAATTATGCAATTACATTAATGAGAGATCATTAAGTAGATTAATGTTATTCCAAAAGGTAATTACATATTTAAACATGGACTACAAAGTAATTTACTTAGCTAATTGTCCCTTAATTTGTGGCTGTTACACTTCAGTTTGAATTACACTAGTTTCAAGGCAACAGCTATTGATTTGTATTATTTGCAAAGTGTGATAAGAAAATATTGGATTTGAAGAATAAGATGGAATGGCTGATACAAACATTAGATGACTTACTGCTGTCCCTTCTCCTAGATGGTGCACCGTTAACAGAGGAGAGGATGTATCAGTTATGTGACGAGTGTCTCAGCAGTAAAGACCCAAAACCCCTAATACATGCTTTGGGAGAGGCATTCACACAACCCACTATATTGGCGAGGTGTTTCCAAGGCAAAATACCAGAAGAAAGCAGTGATTGTGATAACAGTAAAAAATCTAGTAAGTAAAATGTAATATCACATATTTAACTGACAGTTTTCTAGTTGATGTAAGCTCTGTAATATGTTTTAGATATATATGAGTAATATTAAGAAACTTTAATTAATCAATCAGCGTAATATTTAAAGTTTGTTGTGTCAAAAAATACTGTGGTCTCAAATCTTAGTATGTACAATGTACATATTGATATAATTGATGATATTTGAAGTTTTTTCCGCATCATCAGAAAATATGGCTTTTCTGCTTGTATTTTGAGTCATACTTTGTTAACAGTTGAGTTTTCCCAATGCACCTTTTAATACTGCTCTGTAATTGTCAGTGAAGTTTAGCACCATTTCAAACAAACCAAATATATTTAGATTTTCTTCTATATTTTGTCCAACAGGTGTAACAAATCTTAATATACAGCGTTTTTCAATTGCATGTTTTAAATATGCATATAATATATATAGGCATATATATGTTTATGTATAAAAAGTACCAAATTATGTTATTTTAGAAAAAGAATCGAAAGCAATGTGTTCGTCGAGTGATCCAGATAAGGATGTGGACAGCATCTCAGGGCCTGGGTTAGACGTGTCCTCATGTCGCAGGGCCTTTCAGTACCTTTCTAAAGTATGTATATATGTGAAATACATTTTGTCTATTGCCTTGTTCAGTTTTGTTGTACAGAGGTATCACTTGACATGTTTATTCTGAAGATACACACAAATATTTGAGGGAATAATTAGATCAACATAGATGTAGTAATATTTTTAGATGCACTAAGAATAGAATCTTTCAGCTGATTTGGTAATAGTTTATTTCAAACCGTCTAACAAGTCCCTTACTCCATTCTGCAGCATGATTATTGCATGTTGTTTTGTCTGTAGTAATCTACAAATACCTCACCCACAAATGGTGTCCATTATTGCAAATTAATTTAGCATGCAAAGTTCACCACACCCTTAGATGATGTGCCGAGTTTTTTTGGCCATTTTTATTGGAATAATATAATAATGGTACGATAATCCTCAGGTGCCATCAGAATACTACAGTTCAGCTTTAGTCACCGCATTAACAACACTAGCGGAGCATCTAGAGATAGACCTGAGGATAACGAGGAAGATCAGCATGGATGACGCAGTCAACTGTTTTGTGATAGCATTCGAGGTGCCGGATCTGGGGTGCAGTGATTACTTGGAGATCGCGCTACCGGCGCTGTGTCACGCTGCGGAACATCTGCCACTTAAAGGTGTGTGTGTGTGTGTGTGTATAAAAAAGCGAGAGAAAAAAATGTGATCACACAACTGTTTCCACTTTACACGTATTATATGTCCACACCATTACAAAAAACATTTCGCAATTTTTGTTATTGCAAATCCATTCTCTTCTTTAATTGGTTTCCTCTTTACTTTTGTTTTTGCTTTATAATTCAATGTATCTTCTGTTGTCTGATCGGTTGCCGCGTCAGCTCAAGCGAAGCTGGCGCGCGTGTGGGCGTTCGAGTGCCGCGACAGCCTGCGCCACATCCTGGAGACGCTGCAGCAGCTCATCACGCTGCGGGTCATCTCGACCAACTACTTGCGGGACTTCCAGGTGCAGGACGACGAGAATGTCACCATGGCGACCAAGCTTATGAAGGTACGGGCTGATATTTTAATGTAGTGTATAGGAATAGATGTCGCAGTGTTAGAGGGGACCGACAAGATCTTTTTTAGTGCAATTCTGTTTGTAAATAAATAAATGTATTGTTTTTTGTATTCAATTTGAATGCCAGATGAAAATCAACGAAACTTGTAAGGAATTGTTTGCAGAATGGCTTTCATAGTATTTATCTTTTACTGTGAGAAATATTTATAGATATGATTTTTTGGATTGCGCCAACAGATAGTGTACTACGCGAACATGTTAGCTGGAGTGATGGAGTCTAACACGCTGCGGGAAGAGCCGATAGTGATAGCAAATCAGTTCGACCCCCTTGGCGATGCACTAGATCATCTGTATCCGTTGTCGTCCTTGAAAAACTCCAAGTATTCTCAGCCCGACGACCCTTTAGGTGAGGAACGTTGCTATTTTTAATGGTACTGATAAATTATAGAGGTATAGATATATAAACAGTTGTCTAGGAAATTTTACAGCTCTCTGGTGATTAAATAAGGCTAGAACGCCTTTTCAGTACAAAAAAAATTATGTGTATAGTAATTGCTCGAGTTAAGTATTACCTCATTTGTATTTTATATCCATTTTGCACACTCCCTCCTTGCACAAATTGATGTCGAAAACAGAAATACCTTGTGCATAATATATAAAGTAGTATCATAAATATAAATTAGCACCAGAATAAAGTATTGTATAGATATGGATGTTTGGAAATATAATTTGATGCATAGACAAGTTTTTATCTAGTTAATTTGCATATCATTTTCAGGTAATGAATTAAATGTAAATGTATTAGATGCAAGAAAGCCATATCTGCCTTTTGAGGAGTTTTACAATGAAGCACTTAGTGATACAATAGAGATGGAAACTGATTTCACCAACTACAAAACTGAACTTAGCAATGGTAAGTGTGAGCTCTTTTAGTTAGACAGAGATAGAATAAGATAAAAGAAATATTTGATTCTTGGTGCTTTCTATCTGCACTGTTAGGACCTGGTGTGATGGCATATTATAAATAATATTATGTTTTATAATTACTATATGATATAACATTGTTGTACAGTTCAAACAACTTCACATACTCACTAAAGTAAATAATATACATTACAGGTAAAAAATTCGCGTTCCTAAAGTATCCGTTTATATTAACGGCCGCTACCAAGTCCTTAGGTCTTTACTATGAAAATAGAATCCGTATGTACTCGGAACGAAGAGTATCCTTGTTACACGCTGTGGTTGGAGCAGCTCCTTCGATGCCATTCCTCAGGTTGAAGGTCAGAAGATCGCATATCATTGATGATGCACTCGTTGAGGTGAGTTTTCATTCCTGTTTGAAAAGTCTATAACTATTATTTATATACATCCAATTTATTTTTATTTATATATAACAAAATATGTTGTTTTTGTACACGGTTTTTATGTCCTATTTGATTGAATGAAATATTTTTCTTGATTCAATGATTCAAATACTTCTTGTGTCGGTGGGTGTGTAAATGTGTGTTCAAAATAGCCATGATGTTCTAACAACAGTAGTCAGTCTGCCCAAGTCGCTACAAAATCAAACTTACTGCTGTTCTGAATGTATTTTTTAAGCATTGACGCTAACGGCGAGAATCCCCCCATCTTCTACAAATAAATACGGAAGCATGTTAAAGTCAATAAATTAATTGAAAATTTGAAAATAATTTTGCTATAAATTGTTGTTTTTTTAGCTAGAAATGGTGGCAATGGAACGAGCGCTGGACTTGAAAAAACAGCTGGTGGTGGAGTTCGAGGGCGAGCAGGGGGTCGATGAGGGTGGCGTTAGCAAGGAGTTCTTTCAACTCGTTGTCGAGGAGATCTTCAATCCCGACTACGGCATGTTCACTCACCAGCCTGACTCACACACAGTGTGGTGAGTATAGTTTTCTTGTTTACAAATTTTCTTCAAGTAAAATAAAGTACCTGATAATAACTGACAATTTTTCTAATTGATAACTCATTTTATGGAATGATAACTGCTTTTTGACAAGCTGGAAAAGTTCAAATGACATATCTTAAACAGAATTTTTGTAATTATATTTGCTTGAAACCTGGTTGAATTGGTTAGCAATTATAATATTTAAGATAATTCATTTCAGGTTCAACCCAATGTCATTTGAAACGGAAGCTCAATTCACACTGATCGGCATCGTGCTCGGTCTAGCCATATACAACAATGTCATATTGGCCGTCAATTTCCCCATGGTTGTGTACAGGAAACTTATGGGCAAGAAAGGTTCCTTTGAGGATTTAGCCGATTGGAATCCAGTAAGTCTTTTCATCATCAAAAATATGTTGTACATTAAGCAGATTGCTTTAAATTCTATGATCTTTGTGTTATTTCACGCCTGCCTACGCCATCTAGTTCCGAGCCTTGGAATAAGTACAGTGTCATATTAAATCTGTAGTTGCCGCTGTGAGGCACAATAACACCTATACAGATATCTAGAAGCACTTGCGCTCTTAAATAAAATGACCACTTTCGTAAAATGTTGCATATCACAGGTAATATTTAATTTGCTCAATGTTGTTTCAGGACCTCTTTAATGGATTAAAAGATTTGTTAGAGTACGAAAAAGATGATTTGCAAGAAGTTTATTATCAGACCTTTCGGATAGGGTACAGAGATGTATTTGGAAATAATGTATTTCATGACTTAAAACTAAATGGAGACAGCTTATTTGTCACACAGGATAATAAAAGGGTAACTATGTGTTCTATTAATTTTAGAGATAAGGAGGAGTGTTTGAATTGATTACTGACTTAAATAGTAAGAAATAGTGATGAAAATTTTCCGGGGACTGTCACCCATTTAAGGGTCAGCATAAACGACATTGATTAATGTAAGAAATAGTTGTGGTACAACGCAGAACGCGCGCTCTTAACAATGCAATCCTTCTTTATGTCCCACTGCTGGGCACGAATCTCGAGCGGTTTGGAGGACAAGAGTATGCTCGATGGTTAATGGCAACTCTGTCTTAGATTTAACCGTGCACTGACCTCAAAGAGAGAGATACTTAAATATAAGTAGTAATCAAACTGGACAGCTAAGTATTGAAACAATATCTGAGTGCACACCGCTCACAGGTCGTGAACAAGGCATTAAGCGGGAATGATATCGGTTGCAGGAATTCATCGAGCTGTATTCAGATTTCCTGCTGAACACGTCAGTGGCGGCGCAGTTCAAGGCGTTTCGGCGCGGCTTCGTGATGGTGACGGACGAGAGCCAGCTGGGCGCGCTGTTCCGCGCCGAGGAGGTCGAGACGCTCGTGTGCGGCAGCAAGGTGCGCTCACTCCCCTCTCCTCCACCGTCCCACGCCCCCGTCCCACGTAACGCAGGCACAGCCTCTACCAATGTTATAACACGAATAGAGCTTATACATAGGGAACTTTTAATCGCAAAAATACAACGAAAATACGTAACACTTTAGTGCCCTGCTTATGTACGGAATAGTCTAATCTAATCGATTAGTTTTTGTTCTAAATAAAATGTGCGTAAAAACTTGTAACTGGCAATAGTTGATATACATATTTTATTGCAGAATTTCGATTTCAATGAGCTGGAAAAGTCAACGGAATACGACGGCGGCTTCTCGGCAGACTCGCAGACGATAAAGGACTTTTGGAATATCGTCCACAGCCTGTCGTTGGAGGACAAACGGAAATTATTGCAGTTCACTACGGGATCCGACCGAGTGCCGGTCGGTGGGTTGAGCAACTTGAAGCTGGTGATAGCGAGGAACGGGCCGGACTGCGACCGCCTGCCCACGGCGCACACGTGCTTCAACGTGCTGCTGCTACCGGAATACGACACTAAGGAGAAACTCCAAGACAGACTGATGAAAGCCATTAGCTACTCGAAAGGCTTCGGCATGCTTTAACGTCCAGCCCTCTTTTGTTTCAGACAGAACGATCAGTTGTTAATTGTAAAACAAATGCCTATTGTTGTAAATGAGCCGTTATTGATGGTTTTTACTTTTTAACATTATGAAATAAAGTTTTGTTTTATTTATACAGATATGACTTTCTCTAAGAACCTATTAACATGTTTGTATGGGACAAAGAACAAAAACGCACGACTATACAATATGCAATAATATTTTTAATAAACCATTTGTGTTTTCAAAATCTAAATTTATAATAATAAGAATTATAATACAATATTTAAAAATAACTAAGAAAATTTCAAAAAAATATTTACATTAGGAACTTTTTTACCTTATGTAGGGAACGATACTATTTAAAAAAAATATTATTTGTAATTTCTTTTGTTTACGTTCATCTGTAACGTTATGACACCATTTTCAGTAGCTAATATTGTAACAAGAACCCTTCAGTTGGCATTCTATGGAAATATGTAAAATTAAATGTGTATTCATATACCTACACATGCGCTATTAAGCTGGTTTATTAGATTATATTGAGTTAGAAACCAGTTGTACAAAAAAAATATCCAGGTTTATTTATGCGCTTTTATAAAAGCTATCGGGGGATGAACTAAAGGGTTATAGAAACGATTTATTTATTAATTAGGGTCCGTGACACCGATTTCCACATTGGATGCATATATTATTCTAAAAATATGCTATCGCTATAAACACATGATGCATTTAGATATCCAACGCACAAGAAGTGCTAGGAGGCGCTGATCTTGGGGCCGGGCAGCATCGTCTTGAGCCGCAGGTCGTGCACGGCGAGCGGGAAGGGGCGGCGGCACGGGGGGGACGCGACGTGCGGCGCCGCCGCCTCCGCCGACGCGCGCCGTGGCCGCTGGTACAGTCTATTTCAGTTTGGTGTTACGTGGCATTTTTAGAATTCACATATAGAGTAGTTTGTAAAATGAAATCTGGAGTACCATTAACTTAAGATGCATATTAGTCAGTGGGCTTGATCCGTCTGAAGGGAATACATGTTACTTTAATTATTTGATTGGAATAATAAACTTTTGTCAAATTAATGTAGTGGGGGAAGATTGTGTTGAAACGAGAGTCGAATATTTGTAATTGTAATAAACATCTCGAAAGAACTCCAAAAATCCACTTCAAATAGAATTATTTTCCGTAAAAAATGAAGCACCTGTGCTTAGCATCACAAGTGCAGGCGGCCGCGGAGCTGGCGGCGGCGGCCGCGTGGCGCCGCATGTGTCGCGAGCACACGCGTTGCGGCTCCAGCGGCGGGTCGGCGCCCCTCGCGAGCCACGCCGGCGCCGAGCCGCGGCGGGACGAGCGCGAGAGCGACGCGTACGTGGGCGCTGCTACTCGCTCTATCTGCCGGATTGCAATAAAGTGTTCCGAGGCGATTGCTTGCGCATCTCAATTATTATATCCCAGATTTAGCTAAACCGGAAGCAGTCCGACCTTATGCTATCACCAAAACTGTTTTGATTAAGGCCTGAAAACTTTGCCAGTTTATACTTATCAACTGATTTACAGGCCTACCTGTACCTACCGCCGTTAGTCAACTGTCGTTAAATATTGCCAGGGTTTCGTTAAGCACTAGCCACCAATGAATCTGCACTGAATCACATTTCTTGTCATCACAATAAGCGAGTTGCTACTTCGTAAGCCCGATTATAGTCTCTCCCAATAGGTGGTATTGCCGCGAAATGCTAGCGTGTATCGAATAACAGTACCTCGAATCCGATATTTTTGCGTCGACGTTGGCGCGGCGTGACCGCTGCGGGCTCGTTGCGTTTGCGCCGCGCGGGCTGTGTGGGGTTGGACTGGCCGAAGAGCCCCCGCTCCTCCGCCACTTGGATCATATACTTGGCGTCGAGCCGGGTGATCTCCTGCGTGATGCCTACCCATGTGTTAAGTAGCTATAGACTGCGATCATTAGGTTAACCTATATTTCCTTAACTGAATGTTGGTAATTGAATTGAAAACTAAACAAATAGTGAAGGTGTGTAATGTTGTGCGATTAAACCATTATATTGCCTATATTTAACGTTGATAAACACTTAAACCGACTGTAAGAAGGGGTAAAATGAGGAAAAATCTATCTTATGACTAGAAAAGTTTCTCCCATATAACATTTTGTATTTTTGAAAAAACAGAAAACAAGAGCAATCAGTAATATTAGTAGAAACGTAAATATGATTTTTCCGAATTGTTTTTACTACCTTGGAGAGTTGTGCTTTGGGTCCACTATCTGAATGGCAGGCTGATCACATCTGAAGAATTTGTATTTATGAAAATATTTACAGGGAAAGATCAACCTACCTTCCTTTGGATAAGGCCAAGATAACACCCATCTCTATCCAATATGTAATTGATGTCTAACCCGTTGCCTAAATTCGGCAGAGTTTGGATTTCAAACAGATCACTGTTTGGTACCTGCATGTTAGAATAGAACGTATTAGTCGTTAAATATTTTTATTGCCAACTTTTCAACGAAAGGAAACGTGATTGATATTAATTAACAAAAATAACCTACTAACATAAACATTGGGACTATCCTTATCGGGATCTTTCGGGATCGGTTCGTTTCCAGCGCCTGGCGTGTTTGGTATTGGCCTGGCTTTAGTGGTCCCTGGTCGAGATCCTATGTTGGGATATTCTGCCTGTTTTTTCAGAACGGTATCCCCACTTTGTGATCTAGTTCTGGTCGTTGTTGGTGGCGAAGCGGTGTGGGGCCTAGTGGGAGACTGATTACTGGTATAATCGTCGTACTGTTCCTCTTTATCGAGGTCTGAACGTGAGACCGTCTGGTCTATGGATGTTGTGGAAAAGGTGGTTGTCGTTTCTGGTCCTTCTTTTGGTTTGATATTCTGAAATACGAAGATAAAACAATCAAATTGTTTAAACCGAAATACTAATTTCTACGTGATTCTGGCAGCCCCGTGATAAAACATGCAACACAGCAGTACTTCGATACGATTTGTGACGTTTGTTTCTAAATACAAACTAACATATTCTTTATGCTTCTTCTTCAGCAAAGCGTGCCGTTCCCGCGCCAACCTATTCGCTTCCGCTACTGCGCGCGTCACTTGCGCTTGATTTTCCGCTTCAAGAGCTGAATGTGTTTCATAAAGGACCAATTGGATCTGAAAATAAAAAGTCTCTTACTTAAATTTAGTACTTAGTCATAATTTTAATATACATATTTATGCGTTTTAAGCAGTTCATAACGATCATTATCGATATTTATTAGCTACATACAAACGGAAGTTTGTACCTGCGGCTTAGATAAAAGAGTCTTCAAAGTCTTCTTTTGCTCCTCCAGAATAGATTGAACACGAGCTTTACCTTTGACGTCTATTTCAGATTCTGTGAGAATCTGTAAACGTAAATAAAAGTTAAAAGATGTCACAATCCGTTTCAATTCCCTCGTATTGTCAGTTTCGTTTAGATAATAAGATGAATACCTCAAGCATGGCGAGATCTCCACCGCGGCCGCAGACCAAATCGATAGGATCGGTAACCGCTGAATAGGAATTGGGTGGAGTGGCCAGCACAGCAACGACTCCGTCGAGAGCGTTGATCACAGACGGTGTTTCACAGTGCACCGGTTCGCTCAACACGCACACAGAAGCGCCAGACTGAAGAAGTTCTGATGCTTCTATGCCAAGTTCTCGAAGAGCGCCCACATAGCTCTCAACTCTGAAATGTGAACGCATTGAATCTACTAGAGACTTTACACAGTTAAATAAACAAGTACAAAATAAATGCTACTAAAGAAAATCTTTTAAAAAAATCGTGAAATTACAAATTTGGGTCTTTGCTCGACTTCCATTTATTGATTTACCCACTGGGGCTTAGGTTTCGAAACGGTATACGGGATAGGGTAGATCGTCCAATATTGTGATGTCAACCCCCTCCTCAAACATACTCGATACCAAATGTTTAATAAGCGATGCGCACTTATCGCCAGCACCGAACACGACGAGCTTGCCAAGCTGCGGTGTTGCGGGAGCGGCGGGCGCGCTCGCTTTGAGTACAGCGGCCAGTTCCCTTAGTTGTGCCGCGAGGTAGGCAGAGCATCGTGGCGAGGACGCGTGCGTCTGCGCCACGACTCCACGGAGCGAGTTGGCGCGCAACGCTCTGCATAGTGTCGAAGCGCCCTCGCAGAATTCCCTCTCCTGAGAGAGACAAAACAATTTGCGCAATTGTTTATTATAAATTACAATTGTACCCCTCGTGTTAACAAAGGCAAAACTAAAACATGACGCGTTATAATACAAAATATGTGCACACGTGAAAGAAGGGGTTATGAGGACGACAAGTCTAATTGTGATTTAGGTATATTTAGTGCACGAGTGACAGGTTTCTAACATGCTTTGAATAAAATAAACATTTTACCTGGAGTACTATTATGCCTTCTTTTACCAGATCTATTTGTCCAACAGTGATGTTTTCAGGAGGTCGCAAGGTTATGAACCTGAATTTGAAAGTATGTCTTTATTATAGTAATAATATTTATGTTAACGTTATGACTGTAAAATGGGTATTTTACCTTGGACAAACACGATCGAATCGGTATTCGCCTGCACACAGCTGCCTAGAGTTGCTGTAAGAATATCCCAGTGCATGCAGTCGCTCGACAAGGCGTGCAACCTTGCTGTAAAATAATAACAATCTCAATGTAACTACTAACCATTAGATCAACTACTCCACTGAACTCACAGTAATATATCTTCGTGTCTGGTCGATTAAAATAATATTATTGCATTACGATCATCACGAAATATAAGGCCCGTTTTGACATTTCCCGCTCAGTATCATAAAGTAGTTTTTTATGAACGTTCGAACACGAGACCGAAATGGGATTGGAAAAATACTTACTTGGCCTTAAAGGTATTAACCCAACCGGTAATGGACTCTTTATTCACACACGCCGAAATTCGTTCTTCTCGCAGATGAAGCGGAAGAAGATCAGACAGCCTGAACGGAAAACGTTTGATAATTTTCACATTAAACTTCCATTAATTCTAAATCTTAGAAAAAATGACTAAGGTATGATACATGAGATATAAAGGGTATAATACGTACGAGAAAGCCCTATTCTTGATACGTATTCGAGCGATGGCCGCGGCAAAGTGCACTCTTTGATCCCAGATTGCGTTCTCGAGATCTTTGAAAGGATATCCGGCTTCTGTTAGGAGCTCTGTAGCTATTTCTATCTCGCTGCGGGCTCTTGCACCCCAGCGACGCCGCGCGAGCTCCATGAGGAAAAGCCATGACTCATGGCGATGATCAGCAAACTTTATGTATCAGACAAAACGAATGGGTAAACTTCAACTTAAGCAATTTTGAGCTCAGCTCAGCCCGGGTTTTTGGAGGATTACAATGGAAAAAGCACATTTTATCCACAAATTCCACTCGCAACAACAGTCAGGCACGCGTATCTCATCAGTCTCTTTCAAAGTCTGTCTAAATAGATAGCGTGGGTGAGGTTTTATCATAGCATCACATTTAAAGTTTGACACCTACAGCCATTTCGGCGGTGTTATAATTTGCGTTTATATTAATCGAGTCCACTTTATCTGATCGAAAGCCTCATAGTCGATTCATTCCGTTCACGAAAATAGACTGATCATAAATTCAAAGCTCATTTTCGTGAGCGTCCTCAACGTTGAAAAAGAAATGGCTTTGATCACGTGAATGCCATAATGCGATTTAGATGGGCCATACTTTTTGTTGTTACATCTTGTCGAACCTACCTTAACCGTAACTTATTACCATTTAGTACCGAAATAAAAATAAAAAACCTTGATACATAATGGTACGAGGATAACCTTCGAAAACGTTCGATCAAGTTCATGACCGTTGTAAAAAATGGCCAGCACTTAAATATAAAACAAACTTGACTTAAAATTGTTTTTAGTTTTAGAAATTGTAAAAAAATGTTACGGAATCCTAGTAAGTAAGCAGATAAATAGCATTTTAGATAAAATAAGTACTAAATAGACTAAAATATAGGTATTGATGAAACTGAATAGATTTTAAAAATAAAATATGCACCTAGCATATGCTTATAATATTATAAATAGGTACCTATATCGTTAACGAAAGAATTCAATTAGTCTGTGCTTTTACTTACCTGAGGATAATCACCAAAAAAATCAGTATCTTCGATGGCTTGGTCAAGTACCGATTTATCTGCGGCACAAACATTTACAATCAGGCACACTAGCTAACTAAAGTGTCTGATATACATACATAGGGTATTGGTAACTATTCATCTGTCATCGAAAACATATTTAAATTCGCGTGATAAATCCGACAGCTACTTGGAAAGTGCTGAATAATAAAAAGGCATAGAAAGAATATTGAATGACGTTTATATTCTGGGGCCCAGCGTGTTGTAGCGGCGCCAGCCACGAATATTCAATGTCTTCGACTGTAGCTGAGTTATGACCACATGTGGCAATGCACGAACGTTATACACGAAATATATTTTGTTAGTGAATTCCAGCATCGTAAAGTAAGTCAACATATGGAGAAGGGATTCCTAAGGATATTCTCAGTTCACGGAAGATAATTCGAAACTAGACTTTTTTCGGATACAATCTTAACTGGCCTAAATGTAAAATTATTTTATTTCATTATCATTCACTAAATCGCCTCTAAAATATTCCCATTACACATTCTAGAACATACCTTAAATTAAAATGAAGTCTAAATATTTAGTTTAACTACAATAGTTTGATTGCTTTGCATCATTTAGTTCGCTCGTTAGTAACGCACGCGAGTGCTTATCGCTGCGCTATCGTGTCGGTACTCGGCGATAGAAGTTAAATAACGCGATACAACAGTCGTAAAATAGTTTCAAACGTAGCGTGACGTAATTTACAACGGTTCCAATAAATGCGCCGAGTTTGCCACCTACTTTCGTGACACTCACTTCATGTGAACTTCCGATTTTAAGGGTCATATCCTTGGTTTAGGCAGTACTTTATATGGATATTTTTCATGAAACTACGACTTTTTTACGACTCGCTACTGTATATAGAGATTTACGAGTGAAAAGGGGTCACGAATGGTATTATAACTCGGCACGACGCGATAATAAAATTTTGAAAGCTTTTATAGTCCCGTTTCGCAGTTATAAGTTTATGGTCACAGAATACATGGAATACGACGGTGTTAGAAATGGGAAAATAATTATATCTTTCATGCCATTCTATTTTAAAAAAAATATTGCAAAGTATTTTCGTAACATTACGCCTGTATTCCCCGAAGGGGTAGGCAGAGGAGTGTAGTACATCCCCACATTTCACCAGTTACGTTTAAGTCCCAC